>JBBMJY010000022.1:26221710-26243293 GCA_037833715.1 Toxotes lorentzi
AGAGTAATGCAATTTCAATTCTCTGTTTGTCCTGTACATACTGCAGAATTGACAATAAAGCTGACTTTTGACTTTTTGACTTGACTTTTGACTAACATGCTGACGTTTAGCATGTTCAACATCTCAGTTTGGTGCGTTAGCATGCCAACAGTTGCTAATTAACAGTAAACACGAACTAGAGTTGAAGCTGATGGGAATGTTTGTAGCTTTGCAGTTATTTGGTCATAAACCAAAGCACTGGAGAAACTACAATGTCAACCTGATGATGGCGATAAACGAAAAGTCAGAGGATCATCAAAGTTAGTAAGATTTTCCATTTGGTTTGCCACTACATATGTAGATGTAATGTCACTTCACAAAGCGTTGACAGCTTCAGATTTCAGCAAGAATTTCATTGAGAAAATGTGTATTCTGCCGCTGTATGCTCAATTGCTTTAGCAACATGTGTATGGGTGTGTACGTGTGTGTTAGGTTCACCTAATAGTATGATAATACAGATAAGGATGGCGATGATGGCTCCGGTGCCCAGTCCAGCGGCGATGATTCGCTCCATGTCCACACAGTCTCCGTGGTGATCACACTGGCAGACCTTGACTCTCAGGTAGGATGTGTTGGACATCGGGAGGTTGCCAGAGTCTGTGATCATGATTGGAACCTCATAGATCCCACTGGCCAAGGAGCTGATCCGCAGTCGAAGCTGGGAAAACTCGCCTACAGTATGATAAGATGAAGATGGAAAGGTAGATAGAGAACAAAGAAGATGGAGAATTTGAAAGACAGGCAAGCCTGTTAATGTCTCACTTACAGAATTCATTCTGCTTCATATTAATTTATTCAGGCCCTTCAACTCAGTTACACTGGGTTGTACAGTAATGCTCAAGTCTGTCAGTTGCGGTCAGTGGAGAAGCTGGGGGGTTCTTTGCTTTGCCAAAAGCATTTCAGTGGTAGATTCTGATGGAGAGAAGAGTTCTGCATATTTTCCCCTATACACGAGAGAGCAACTAAAACAGATATAGAAGTAGAAACTTAGATCGAGTTCAAACCCAGAAAAATCTATTCCTAACTACCCAAACTGCTGAAGTTAAAAGGAGAACAAATTGGTGCAGGGCCGACAATATCACAGACGTTGCACAGGACTGGAAAACATTGCCACTACTACCCAACCCCAACTCCTGAAAATTCATCAATCATTGACCTTTTTAATAGTATAAATAGGGAATGCTTCATGTCCTCATTTTTTATTGTTACTGCTTTTTTTCTAGTTTAAAACATGGCACTTGAATGGCACTTCAGGGAGTCAGCTTTCAAATAACTCTGTGTCAGTTGTGACAGTCAAAATCTGAAAAAATTAAAATGATTTACTGGACCTGGAGTTATGGAACGTATAAAGAGCCTTTTCGGACTCTCAGGACACTGAAAGACAAAATTCTGTTTGTAGCTGGTTGGAAGACTGCGGCTGCCATCCAACGACACAGCGTGACTATATAAATAACTTCCCTTTAAGCAGCAACAGAAACTAATAGAGTGAACGAAAGAATGAAGGTACATGACAAAACTAACAAGCTCAAAGACACTATACCACACTCACCATTGAGGCGACTGAGAGTCCAGTTACGACGTACATCTGACGGACGATTGGCCAGCTCAAAGGCAAAGGGTCCGGCGTTAGGGGTCAGGTCGGGGTCACTGGCTGTGATGTTGATTGCGTTGGGATCTGGCTTCTCACACATTTCTACCTCAGGGGGGAACACGTGAGGCGCGTTGTCATTAATGTCCAGCAGGTACATCTGGAGGGTGCCTGTCCCACTGGCAGGTGGGATACCTGGACAAACAGAATGAAACAAAAAAAAAACCTCAATTATTTAACAGAAACACTGCACGATACATGTACTGCACTAAATATAAAGCTAAATTTCAATGGGTAGTCCTTGAGTGAAGGCCTCCTGTGATGCACAGCTTGACCAAATACAAGATATCAGTCAGCTGAAGTGTTAAAACTCAGCTGAAGTGAGTTAAAACTATGATTTACTCCACGTTACACCAAAAAAATCCTGCCCATTACCCTTTCCCTGACATCACTGGCTTTACTAAAGAAGATATTCACTGTGGAAACTGTTGGAAACCTTAGTAAAAGCTGCTCATTAACACCCTACAATAAGCCTCGTGATAAAATCTGTCCAGAGGACTCATTCTCTGAGGCTGATGGAGGTCAACAGTAAATTTCAGAAAAGCATTTTTTTTAAGATACTTTGAAATGGAAAAAAAAAATATGTCCAAAAGAACAATGTCACCAAAATCATGCAAGGATAACAGGACTGTGAAATCCTATATTTTTCCTGTGGTCAACATTTCCTTTGAATGTATCCCACTAATAAGTACTGTGTACATATCAAACCTTAATATATCTTATTCCTCTGTTCCATTGAGCTCCGTTGTTCCAAAAACTATTAAAACTACTCCTTCATTACCATGAACAACACACACTATAATTCATTTGACTCAGACCCATCAACTTGGCCCCCCTCACTCACTAGAGTACCAAATATGGATTAATCTGCTGCTGAAAATAGTCCCCAACAAATGCGCTATTTCATCCTGTTTGAGTAACATTTGTTGAAGAAAACTACAGGGAACAGCTGTAGTTGCAGGAATTTACTGAGTCTTATTCCAAAACTATATTTTTAAAGATTTACATTTTCAGTAGGAACCTCCGAGCTTGCAGCTGAGAGCCACAGAAAAGAGCAGGAGATCAGAGAGTATTGAGAGATTACCACATTGTTGGTTTTGGCCTTTTCGTAGGATTTGTTGACAATAAGAAAAAATATATACTATCACCAGCCTAATCCTTTAAGTAAATGTCAAGTTTCATTATGCCACATGTCAGAATGAACAATCTATACAGCAAGAGTCATCCCCAATAGAATATTGGATGCAACAAAAAGGAGATAATCTGCAATGTAGTCAGTGAAATATGATGCATGCATGCTGGCTAAATGCAACTTCTGAGTATGGCGTGTTCCCAGCTACTCATATTATTACTAACACTGGCGAGGCCACTGCACCAAAGAGACAGTATAAACGCCAGTTAGCTCAGTAATAGTAGGTGGCCATGCGCAAACGGTGACTGCTGGAAAAACAGCAGACATGTAAGGTCTTGCAGAAGCTTGCATGTGTTTGTCCCGGTTGTCTGAGTGCAGTTTTCTATCAGTGAGCTCCTTGCAGAGCCTGTGTGCTCAACAAGGTCAGAGAATGTGCTAAGCCAGTCAGTTATCAGGCAGCTCAGAGCACAGGGGGGTCTCTGTATGGCGACAGTGCAGGGTAGAGTGGGATGGATGGAGCTGCTGCCGGATGAACATTCCTTTTCCACAATTTTCCATTTTGAACAGAGAATCCTCTTTTCTATGGCTATAAAGCTCAGTTGTGAGAGCAAAAAGAGGGAGATGTTGGGAATCACACACTGAGTGGACAGGAAAACATCTCCAGTGGGACCACTGTTTCCAAAAGACAGTCTATGTAATCCCACAAAGCTCTCTGATCAGGGCATTTGATTATGGGAATAAAGAATTTAAATGTAATTAAAGGTGGACAGTACATTTTGTTGTTAACAGGAAGAAGTCTTCCTCTTTTAATTACGTGGGATGAGAGCAGGTCAAACTCATGACATGTGGGTACCCAAACTGAGGCAAAATTTGCTACATTCAGCTGAGATGGGCCTTCACCACAAGACAAGCAAGAGCATATTCCTTCCATCAGAAAGGTTGTGACGGTGTTGGCGCTTACAAGCAGCTGTGGTGTCTCATTTAAGATCAGACCGTTAATAATCCAATCGGGCTGATGTTGAGGTCAGCTGCTAAGGTTTTAAGCTGTTCTTTGTGCCACAGCTGACTAGTTCATGTGCCATATTTTGTCCATCACTGAATGTACATTTTTAAAAAAAATCTGAACTGGGTTCCATCTATACAGACAGTTTCGGAGACATTTCAGGATACATGCAGCATTTTAGTTACACTACAGCAAAACAGAAGGAAAGGGGAGAGAGAGAGAGAGAAAAATGCTTTAATATCAGAACTTAAAAACTTCGAAAAAGCAGCATATGAGTGTATTTCAAAGGACTCAATGTTACTTTCATGAATAATATCATATGCTCTGTACAGACTTCAAAGGAAATACTTTGAGTATTTGAGATAAAGCTGGAAGAATTCTGGCACTTCGGCTGAAACCTAGAGACGAAACTGGAGACTAAACATTCAATCTCAGCCTTATATGATCGTAATGGACACCTCAAATTTGAACAGAGGCAAATTAACTAGGGTTAAAAAGAGTTATTCAAAATTGTGTGAATCTGAGGGTAATTTTAATTTAAAGGAAGTGGATGAGTTCTTCAGTAATATATGTTTAGCTTCATTGGAAGATGATGATAGAGGTTTATTGGAGTTCTCTGTCTCAGTGACAAAGGTCAAGTTAGCTATTAAAGTCTACTGGCAAGGCACCTGGTGTGGATGGATTTAGTACTAAAGTGTTCTGAAGACATATAATCTCCTTTTCTTATACAGTGATATAATTACGATCAATTCATGTTAGTTTGTGTAAAGATATCATTTCAGCAATACCAAAGCCAGGAAAAGACCATTTGCAGATTAATCATTTTCATCCAGTCAGTCTGATTAATGAAGATGTTTGCTGTTTGCTAAGACACTTTCATCACAACCTGAGAAAGGGGTTCCCACACTGATTCACCCAGACCAAGCAGGACTTGGACTTCACCACTTTTTTTTTTCCTTTATAATTTTTTGCTTGTGCTATTCGAGCTATTTCAGCAAAAAAGTGCTACTGACTTAGCTTATATGCAGATGATATTTTGTAATAATTGTCAAACTGCTGAATCAATATCTCAGTTGCGTGAGTTTATAAATACTTTTGGCCATTATTCCGGGATATAAAGTGACCAACTTTACCAGTTTATTCATCTGCAACTCCTATTGTGTGAAGAACGCAGAGCATGAAGTATCTTGGGATTAATATAATATCTCCTATTGATAAGATATTTGACTTGGCCCTTAATTGTTAAAAATGTCTGAACAGATGGAGTACACTGCCTTTATCTTTATGGGGAAGAGAAGAGGTGATTAAAATTAATGTTTTTCCTAGACTAGTCTTTTCTGATGTACACTATTTCACTGAAATTCCCTCAATACTGATTTACAGAAATAAATGGCCTTTGAAAAAAAAAAAATTGCATGTCCAGAAACTAGGGGAACATGGGGTTACCACATATTTATTTATAATTATATAACTTACGAGGATATGGGTATATCTTGTTCCACAGCAGAGTGGGATTCAATAATGCAACATTCTAACTATTAATCAAGTTGTGACTCGTTTTAGAAAATTTTAATATACCGCGACAGAAACTGAAGAAATGGAGTCAGAATGTATCAGACCACTGTTTGAGTGGTTGTGGAGAGAGGGGCTCACTTACACATCTTCTGGCATTACCCAGATGTAAGAATATTTTGGTGTGGTATTAAAGACATGTTATTTTCTATATTAAGCATAAAGGTTCTCTTATGTCTATAGATGTTTCAGCTAAACTTGCTATATTTATGAACTGGAAAATGAGAAAATATTACTGTTTCTGTTTGGATAATTGGTTAAATGACTATGTAGACCTGATAATGATGAACGTTTAAATAAAGAATAAGAATAAGAATAAGAAATCCTTTATTAGTCCCTCAGTGGGGAAATTGCATTTAGCAACAGCAAGATTACAGCCAGTAAGTGAAGTAAAATATATTTTCATATCATGAAAATACTCATGATATGATAGTGGTGTTGTTGCTGTTGACATCTGTGGTGGACTACATTGTTTGATGTCTGTATTTAATTGTAATATCTGGTTGTTGCCAGCTTTCGTGTGAAGAAGACCATTCTGGGGAACTCTGCTAAAGGACCTGTGGACCCTAAAACGGCACATGTGATCGAGTTTATGGACAACATGTTGGACAGTCTGAACCAAAGTGAGTTAGCATTGTGACTAACACTCAACTCAGAACTCTTATGTGGAGCGACACAAAATAAAAAGATGTTGCTGTGACCATTATAAATGTGGTGACGGATACTGGATAGTAATGGGGAGCGCTGCTGTTACATGTAGTGACTTTGCTAGTTTAACTGCAGTAATCAAGTAGGGTGGCTATTTTCATAATCATGTTTTCATCACCATGTTTTCATAATGTTTCTAGTTGTGAGCTAAGTGTTGCATTGCTGTGTTTTATTTTTTCTTAAAGAAATAACAGGCTTCAAACTTAGACTCCTTAGACTGCACAGTAAACCAGCACTACTGCAATTACTGAAAGAGCACAATCCACTTCTGTAGGTGGGGTGGGAGGGGGTAACTGCAAGACACAAGCACAACCCATGTGCCTAACCGTTATCAGAAGCCATGAAGGTAACGTTGTACAGGTTGTTCTTGACGTAGGGAGACTCTCGGTCAAGTATGGCGATGGTGGAAATCCGGCCATTAATCGGGTCAATCTCCAGCCAGTTGGCGGGGTCGTACATCTTGGAGTACCTGGATTCAGTGAGAGAGAGCGAGAGAGAGACAGCATGAGAAACCACCACAGAAAGGCTTCTTTATCTGTTTCCTTGGCTGCGAGCCAAGCAGCTACTGTGGGGACCTGATATATGGAGGCTGCAGCACTCTCACGAGGCAACCACAAGTCACTCATTTATTCTCACTGGAAACAATTCTGCCTTTAACAGACTTGAAAATGATATCCAAACATACATTTGTCAGTAGAAATATATTTTTCTTCAATCAGAAACAATCAATAAACAGAATGAAGACTGGCAATTCCCTGAAACTTGATAATGAAACGTATTTATCTCAACAGATTTTACTCATACATCTGTATTGCTGAATAATGTGAATAAACAGGAAAATAGCACAGCTTTAAATAAAGGCAAACAGAGCTGCTGCAAAGCCACCATGAAGCACCCATGAATAGGGAGTATTGTCAATTTTGTATATTTTTAATTGGCGAGATAAAGAATAGAAAGGCACAGAATAAATGTAGGAGCAGCACCAACTACAGAATACAAAGCAACAAAAAAAGAAAAATCTGAAACAAAAATGCTCTCCACTGGCCCGGCTCTATACTGCACAATACACTCGCTTTATGTGTGTCAGCATGTGTGTGTGTGTGCGCTTGCATGTTTTTGTGAACACAGAGTGTGTCCACCATTGGCTGTTGCTAGGCTACAAAGACTTCAGCACTACATTTAGAAACAAATAGTGGGATGCAAAAAGAAAGAAGGATGAGGACAAAAAGCAGCAGTCCTACAGGCTGTCTGTGCTCTGGTTTGCTGGTTGTTGAGCTGTTCGTTCTATACTGCAAGATCTGGAAACATACATTTCCTCCAGACAACATGTTTGTAGAAAAAAAAAATCAGCCACCTTATCAGCCTTTGTCTTAAAATGGGGCTGCAACAGAGAACTGCATGCTGCTCTCGCTAACTGAGAAGGCAAACATTCACCCTAATGAAATTGTGTGAAGTCACTAAAAGAAAATCTCGACAAAAGAGAATACAAATCAGTATAATAACAATAACACAATTATATAATTTCCTTTTTTCTCTTATACAGTGGCAAGCAAAAGTAAGTGAACCCTTTGGTGTTATCTACATTTCTGGATAAATTTGTCTTAAAATATGGTCAGATAACAATCTGTTTTAACCAATAACACACAAACAGTTGTATTCTTCTAGTCCATACTGAATATGTAACTCAAACATTCACAATGTAGGGCACAGGGGAAAGACCAGGTTGGAACAGTACACCCTCTCTATACCACCTGGTTCCCGACTGGACGTCACATTTGAGGGTAGGATCCTGAATATGCTGACGAGGTACCCAAGAGCGCTTCACAAGCCCGTATCCTTCCTAGTCCACAAGGAACTGCAAGCTGCAACCCAGTGGTGCATGTCCAGAAGCCGCTGCACAGTACAGACAGGATGGTCATCGATGAGCTGAGGCGATGGAGGAGCTGCTGTAGAAGGGGGCGGGTGACTGGAGCAGAAAGTTTTGATCAAGGATACATAGAAAGTAGGATGAATCCTTAGAGAGGCCTAGAATTTCACGTGCACAGCAAAGGTGTTAATAACGTAATCAGCCTTGGAGGGACCAATGAATCAGGGGAAAGTTTTTGGGAAGCCACTTCTAAAGGCAGGTTCTTGGAAG
The DNA here is from genome assembly GCA_037833715.1 of Toxotes lorentzi. Taxonomy (NCBI): domain Eukaryota; kingdom Metazoa; phylum Chordata; class Actinopteri; family Toxotidae; genus Toxotes; species Toxotes lorentzi. The sequence goes on from JBBMJY010000022.1 coordinate 26,229,950, forward strand.
AAAGCCATGTCTTTTGGCCTGAGGTACAGAAAGGAGCTGGGGCACAGCGATGGCTTGGGACTGAGGACCTGGCAGAGACACAAAGAAGACCATCGTTGACTTCCAAGTGCAACAACAAATGGTGCAGACTGTCATGGACAGAGGGCACTGCAACCTTGTGCAACCTTCCTGTGGGCAGGGAACACGGGGTGACCAAGAGCACATTCATAAGGTGACATATCCATATCCATATTCAAGCCATGCTGGCTGAGCACCCAAAGGTATGTAGATGTCATACACAGCATAGTGCAGTCTGCGTCTCCTTGGTCGCCCCACTCGGTCTGGCTGTTGCGAAAGACTGACATTAATACCAAGAGCTGAACAGAATGATTTCCATACCAGGGACGCAAACTGGGAACTTCTGTCAGGAACTATGTAAGCAGGACGAAACACATGGGTTACCAGCAGGTCCGCAGTTTCCCTAGACGACGGAGGCTTGGGGAGGGGAATGACAATGACTGCATTACCTTTTGATGGGAGGAGGGCGGTGACGGAAGTCAAGAGCTATGTGTAACCTTGGATAGCAGGTATGAGTAGGGAGTGAAGCAGATCATAACTGGGTTTAGTGGAGGTTTTCTTCTGGCTACAGACCGAGCAGGCTGACACAAACTCCGAGGAATTCTTGTCCGTAGTGGGGTACCAAAAACACTGACATGGGAAGACAAGGATCTGGTTTATACCAAGGTGACAGGTCAGGTTGGCTGAATGGACCCACTAGAGAACATCTGACCAAATATAATTTGGAATAAACCAAGTGTTAACATGATTGTAAACCCAGGTCTGGCTGGTTCTGCTGGGATTGGCGGACACAAGAAGTTGACTCCATTCCTCAAAAGCCAGTTTGACTGCAGGGGAGAGCTTCCAAGATAAGAACGCACATGAGTGGAGCTTTTGAACAGAGAGGGAATGTTGAAAACAGCAGCTATCCTGGTGTCAATGGCATCCACCTACCGATGAAAAAGTTCAGGGTCTCGCTGAGTGAGGACCTAAGTGGAAGCGAAGCAGTGCTTGAGTTCCAGGAATGACTCTGCCTCGGGGTACAATGGAAAGCAGTGGAGATGATGCCAAATGGCTGAAGTTGCGCATAAAATGCCTGAAACAGGCCAGAGCAGAGGCTCACACACACACACACACACACACACATAGCGGCCCTGAGGGAGTAGCATCAGGTTAGGGAGGCAAATTGAGGGCAAGGCATATGATGACCCAGGGGCCAGGTGTAACAAAAGTATATGGACCCCTTGGCTAATGACAAAAACTAACTGGGCGCAGCAAACCTGGAGTCCAATCAGTGAAACCAGATTGGAGATGTGTGTTAGAGCTATTTTGATTTATAAGAAGCACAAACATTTTGAGTTTGTTACTCACAAGAAGCACCGGCAGAGATGTGAACAATCCCTAGAGCTCATCAGTGCGCACTTAGACAAACTGCCTGCAAACTGAGACAGTTTAGTTCTGTGGCTAAGACAAAGCAGAATGATCAATGGGGTGAAAGCCCAGAGTAACAATTAAAGGCTTAAAGGAGTCATTGGAGCTGGTTAACATCTCGGTTCATGAGCAAATCATATGATGACCATGGTTGGATACCACGAACAAAACCGCTGCTCTCCAAAAGAAAACATCCCTGCAGCCTGATGTCTGCCAATGAGCAGTTTGATACTCCACAAGACAACTGGGAAAAAGGGTACTGCATGCCAACATGAAAACAGCGATGAAGTACGGCGGAGGGAGCATCATGATTTGGTGCTGTTTTAAAAAGAAAACCAGGTCATTCCATAGGGTTCACAGACTTTTCTTCTCTGTATAACTGTGTAATATTCTCCTAAGATTTACTGACTTATGCATTAAGTATTAGGGCAGAGCTTTGTACTCCTTCACAGCTACAGTGCTGACTTTCAGCTTTAAGGATCTTTGAGGGTGTTCACATCCTGTTGGGCCCATTTCCCCCCACAGCTTTCCCACATCAGACTGGGGGAGGATTTTCCAAAACTGGAAACCTGACATCACACTTACCTCACATGAATGATTAGGCAGCCGTGGAGGTGAGAAAGTAAGACAACACTATGAATGTCTTTGTGGAGAAACTGTCTGAAAATGTTATCCCCATATTTTAAATGATATAAATCCAACTCCAACCTCTCTATGGTGCAAATGGTAAGAAGAAAAAGACACAGGCTTGGCAGAACACAGTTGACTGTGACTTCAGAATTAATTCCAATAAATGTAAGGCTCCTCTCAAAGATGCAAAGATGAAAAGGCATACAGACAAAGGTTCTTCTTATCAAAAGACACAAGCCTTAAAGAGTAAGTACAAACGTCTACCTGTGAAATAAAACCACTGAATGTAATATTACAGCCAGTGAAAAGTACAAAAAAAGTAAGGAGTAGGGCAACATTCATATATATTTTTTTATATATCTGCAGTCAATATAAAAAAAAAGTTTCAAGGGAACTGAAATAATCCTCTTTGGGAAAATACACAAAAATACAATACATTTTAATTCATTCATCAATACCTTCAGAAAACAGCAAAATATGTGTGTTTTTCAGTGCAAAAGCTATATTCAGCAAGATCTGTCGCACTCAGTTTTTCATGCAGAACCAAATAAGTTCTAGATGTGACAGAACTATATTAACACTACACAGAATCAAAATCTGGATGAAAGCGAAAAGTATTGGAGATATTACTATTTTGAAAATTATGAATTCTAATAATGAAAAATTTTACATGAATTTCTGAATCCGAGTTCTGAATCGTGGACCCCGCTGTGTATATTTAGCACTACATTCTGTGAGCTCATTATCACAAAATGGAAGTCTGCAAAAAAAGTAAAGTCATAGTTTCCAGGGGGTGGGGAGATCTTACCGGACGGTTTGTCTCATGAAGCGGTCGGGGTCCTGGGCAGTGAAAGTGGTGAGCAGAGACCCAGCAGGTAGACCCTCCTCCAGTTTGATGGACTTGGGGTTGGGGCTAAACTCTGGACTCTCATTGATGTCAAGGATTCGTACAGAGACGGTTGCTGTGGACTGACGTGGTAGGTGGATGCCTCGGGCCAGTGGGACCTCGTTCTCCGCCTCCACAGTCAGCATGAAGGAACGGGATAGCTCAAAATCGATCGGCTGGACAGAAGAAGGGAGGGGGAGGATGATAAAGACCCGGGTCACTGGATGTCCATAAAATTCAACATGGGCAATTATAAAGTTATTCACTGTATCCTCAAAATTGCTCAAGGTCCCAAGTTGTATTCTAAGTTTTTACTATGAGCATAAAGATCTATGATGAGTGGGAAAAATAAAATGATAAATAAAAAAAAACAACAACGTAGAAATTAGCTGGTTAAAAAATTCAAAAAGGCGGTCCCCTGCTGGCCTAGAAGTTAAAGCTGCCAATGGACTGCAACATCCATGGTTGGAATCCAATACTGTGCCAACATTTTAGTCACTTTAGATGTTTAGGTTCTTATCTATCATCAGTCCCTTCAGGGAGCTGTCTGATTGGTCCAAAATTCCTTCTGCCATAAACAAGAAGAACAAGGAGTCCTGCAAGTGGTGTACTGAAGGGGGGTGGGGGGGGGTACTGATTTTCTTTCCTGCACTGTTAGAAAAGAAGGTACAAACTATTCAAGACATTATTTTGAAAGCTTCCCCACTTTATATTTAGTCCCTAAAACTTTTGCACAGTACTGTATGTTGCAAAGGGAAATGACGCATGCGTTTATGTGCATATAGAGCGGGGGGAGCGAGAGCCGATCACAGGTGGTGAGTGGAGATGCATGTGGAGACACCAGGTGTATGGTGACAAAAGGTTTAGCTCAAAGATGGGTGTAGTGCGGGTGGGTGTTTCATACCTCTCCATACAGAAGTGTTAATTGTTACTGCTGGAGCCCACCATTATTGCACTGAATTCAGTTTCACAGGAAAAGAGACATGTAACTATTCTAAATTTGACCTCACTGAAATCACCTACTCTCCCACAGCACTGTGCTGTTACTGCAGTTACTACCAATACAAAAACCCTACCTTTCCTACTGCTGCTGCTTCACATTAAAAGCACGTAACTGCTAACCCACAGGGCTTTCATTTTGACGCTACCACAGGAAATGTAATGTATTTGTCGCAGAGGTTAAGGCTTGACACATCAACGATAAAAGGTTGGATCATTTAAAATTTCGGCAGTAGAGACATGTAAACAGTGCAAGAGGTAACAAGCTCTTACTGTGGTTCGTGAGAGCAGCACACCTCTATCGCATCGTCAATGTAAACACTTCCTTTTGCTGTGCTTGGCTGTCGTGTGGAAATCTACTCACACTGTGTGAGCAGCATGAGATCAGGGTTTCTCAAAGTGCGATGGTAAAAACGTCTTTATTAAAACAACGTGAGACAATGAAGCCTTTTACTGTTTGTTTGTCAGAGCTGTAAACAAAGACAGCAGTTGTTTTTCCTCTGATGATAATTAAGAGAAGGCACTCACAGTGATGATACAGTCCACCCCAGTGGTGGATATGCAGCTGCTGTAATCCTTTCTCCTGTTTATACGGGGCATTATAAGTAAAATCCCTTGCTCATGAGCTCCTCGTTCTGTGTTCAAACCCTTTCTAAAGTGTATTTGAAGCTAATTTGTCGGTTCCAGCTGTCTGTGTTAGGCAAATCAAAGTGACAGCATGTTGCACTGAAGTGGAGGGGCAGTAACAAAGAGGGGATTTATTACTAAAAACAAAAAAAATCCATCTCCACTTTATCTGAGTGACTCCGACTGCTGTTAGCTTCACATAAACTTTGCACATTGCACAACATGACTGTTGTTGATTTAACTGCTGCTGCTGTGAGAGAGGTGTTACCAACAGATGTAACCATGTACAAACATTTCTGTGATGCTAAGGTGGTTTAATGTCTCTCATCACCTGAGCTGTAACATATCTAACATCCCTGGTAATATTATTCTGGATAACGGCCCGAAGGAAAGTGTTAATCCCAGAGATAGGTTGCGCTTTGACCTGTATAAACCGGTCCAGTAGCTGTCCCAGCGAAACGTTAACATAACTGTAATATAGTTTCAGAGTATGTAAAATGTTTGTGTTGTGAAGACCAAATCCCACCTTGACCACAGTGAGCAGGCCCTCATTGGTGGTTGGATCAGTGGGGATGGAGAATCGTCCGGTGGGGTCACCAGCGATAATGCGATACACAGCGCTCCAGGCTGGAGTGTGAGGCTGGTCTTTATCCGTCACAGTCAGGTTAGCAACGATCACATTCACCCTGTTCTCGTGAACCTCCCCGAAGAACTGACAGAGACAGACAGAAACACAGACTCGCTGACGATCTGCAGCATTTTGGGAACTGAATTCATGGAGACCAAGGTGGAAACGATTGCTTGTCTCAGGCCAGAGCTAGGAGCTGTTGCTGTTACAGCCATTGCTGTGAGGTCAATATAAATGCATGGCCTAGATATGATATATATAAATTGATCACACAAAATCTGCCACAAGATATTTTGGAGTCAAAATGGCAATTTTTGCTGAAAGGTGAGAAGTTTGCACCCCTAAACCTATTTGTCTTAACTGAGGAAGATAAACATGTTGGACATTTCACTGGCTTTTTGCACCTCCACCATCTGCCACTGAGTTTTCATCTCAGAGCCATTAGATTTCCTCTTTGTGTGTGTGTTTGAGTGTGTGTACGAGCCTACTGTGTCTGTGGTGAATTCCGGGGGGTTGTCATTGACGTCAGTGATCCTGATGACAGTGGTGGCAGTGTTAGACAGGCCGTAGGTTGGGTTTCCCTCCATATCTGTAGCCTGGATGATCAGCGTGTACTGGGTGACTTTCTGGAAACAGACAGAAAAACAAGGGGGGTCAAACAACAGCAAAGGTCGTAGTTAGATAGAAATGTAATTAAAGTGTCCTGTCAAAGCACCAGTCAGGACTGGTTAACAATAGCACAAATGACTGTTAGATTTAACAGGGGTTCTACACATCTCCGGCGTAAAGTTAATTACCCTTTTAATACCCGCATTTGGTGTGTCAGATAAAATTCAATGCCTCATATGATAAAATGAAAGATTTTTTATTGGTAACTTACAACAACAATGTCAACATTAGTGTGTGTGTATATAGGAAATTCAAGATTCAGTTGACAGGTCCTTCTTGAGTTTAGAAACAATAGTTTCACAAAATAAACAACTAAGCAAACTCTATATGCAGACAAAGACCCTGAGATGTGGTTGAAAGCTCCAGAAGAAGCTAGTGACCTTAAGAGTATTTTGTCAAAAGGACCAAAGAAGTGTTAAAGCAGAATCCTCCTTCATTTACGAGTGAGGAACAGTGTTGAATGAATAGGCACATTTGGCAAGCTACTAATTGTGTGTCTAAGAACGTACAAACTTAAGAAATGCAGAGGGCCGATTCGATTTATTTCAAGCTCATAAACAAATCCTCAAAACAATGTAATTATTGTGGACTGGCGTGAAAGCGGCTCTGCCTCAGAACAGAAGGAACATTCTGTAGGATCTACTGATATAAGAAAATCCTTTAAAAAAAAAGCTTTACACTGCAGGAAACACTGCAGGCTGGACACACACACGCACAGGCTGAGAGGCAGCTGCTCCATATGGGTTTAGGGATGATGAGTCTTACAAAGTGTCCACCCAAACACACACACACACACACACACCTCCCGATCAAGGCCTGCTGCCACAGTGATGATGTCACCAGTTTTGTTGTTAATGGTGAACATGTTGGAGGAGGGGCTCTGGGGATTCTGGGAGAGGATCTTATAACGCAGCATCCCGTTGGCAGTTTTTGGATCATCTTTGTCCACTGCTGTCACTGTCATCACAAAGGAACCTGGAAACACACAGCGAGTAAACAGATGTGTCAGTGACGAGGATTATATCCAGAAGCATAGTTAGAAGTGTTAGTGTCAGAATGTGTGTGTGTGTGCTGGTACCAGGCTTGGATCCCTCGGGTACTGAGCCGTTGAAGGAGGTGTGTGTGAACTCTGGTCTATTGTCATTCTGGTCAATGACGTTGATGACGATGTCGATGGGGTTCTCCACCTGATTTCCATTGAGGTCCACAGCGTGGGCTCGCAACTGTACACAAACAGACACACACGCAGGTTTAGCGGTTGAGATAAGGCCACTTTTGACATGAATGTAGCCTAAGAAAGTATTACATCAGTGTTCTCTGATCACATGTATAACTCTCTTTTGTTAGAGATTGAGTTCCACAGCATTTAGCGGTGCATGAAAAGTCAGAGTATTATTAAAGTTACTGCAATTTATCCTGTGGGAAACTCAGAGAGGAAACATTAAAATAATGAAAACTACTGAAAAGAATGCTAAATGGCACCCTTTACAGAGCAATGAAAAGATGTCAAAGAACAAAACATTCTTCAGATTTTATGTAACATCAATGAGCATAATTTTGACCTGAAAATCACAAACTTATTTTATAATAATAATATCTCTGATGTCCCCATTCAAAAGCAGCAGGTCTCAGAGAGGTATTTATTTTGTATAAAACAGTCAGAGATGCTGAATATAGCTATTGATCAGCTCTGGGTCCTCAATAAGTCATTCCACTGCAGCGAACTGTACGTAGCATCTGTAACAGGCTCCCAAAGAGCCAAACGCTTCCCTCATGAATAAACATGCCGGCCAAATCCCAGCTCCTAGCTCTGACAACTACATCCAATCACATGCATATTCATCAGATGGCTTAAATGAAAATCACCCTGCTGCGACTCCAGATTTCCACTCCCCTGTGTGAGCTGAGTGTGTGTGTGCATTCATTCCTACAGATCAAAAGGTTAGACTCTGCTCTCTGAGGTGGATGTGACTATATTAGATATAGTGAGCAAACACCAAGAGTCTTTTTTTAAAAGAATGTCTTCTTCATCTCTGTGCATGAGAGCGAATATATCCAGGAGAGAGTAGTGACAGCAAAGATGAAAATAAAAATGGGAGGGTGGGGGGTGACATGCAACCAAGACGGTGAGACAGCCTGAGAGCAGATTCACACATCAAGTGAAGCAGGAGCTAAATCATTTGAAATGTAATCCTTTCCTCACTACATAGACGGCGTGAGTGTTAGGGCTGCTGTTAAACTGCATTTTACAATCCAGACCATTAGTATTTGGACAGTTACACATGTATTCATCAAACTCTGTGCTCCAACACATTCAATACGAAATAAAATAATGGATTCTACATAAAAGTGACAAGTCTCAGCTCACAAAAAAGTGAGTCTGTCAGTCTGAGGAGGAAAGAGGCAACCATGCAAGTGAAGAAGCTGATAATGTGGTTCAAAAAAACAAAAAAAAAACAAGAGATATCAAAGGTAGTTGGCTTGCAAAAATCAACAGTTGGATACTTTCTAAACAAGCAGGTGCACAGAAGAAAATGAGAAAATGGCAAACAAGCAGGGAGCCAAGTCATGTGGATGAAAGAAAATAATTTGCACACTGAAGAAAGAAAAAGCCTTTATGACAGCAAGAACGCTCTCAAGGACGTTAGCTGACATGTTTCTTTGTCAGCAATCAAGAGAATACTGGAGAACCCAAACCTCAGAGGATTCACCACTAGATGCAGACCAATGGTAAACCTCAAAAACAGAAAGGCCAGGTTGTAGTTCATAAAAACGTCTAATAATAAGCCTGACCTAATGAAAAGAGTGTGGCTTAACTGGTAATCTGTTTTGAAAAAAAAAGTCTTTTCATGTTGTGAGCAGTATTCGATCACTGCAGTGAAATCTAGTATGATTTGTTCATTGTTACAGAATACATTTTTAATGCTTTTCCTAGTAACTACTAGTCTCCTACTAACAAGTCCTGTGTGTGTATCCAAACCCTGATGTCTCGTGTGCCATAGAGCTCCATTGTCGCCCAAACAGTGTTCAACAATGTGTGTGGGGCTGTGGCTCAGGTGGTAGACAGGGTTGTGCACTAATCTCTGGGATAGCGGTTTCAGATATTAGTGCAGTCCATTTACCATTTAAAAACACTTCAGTGAGCCACACTTAGCAAGTTCCCTCATTACTGCCCGGATGTGGCCCATGAGTTATCACTTACACCTGTTGTGTATTTGGTTGCCTTACTCCCCTGCCTTTGTGTTTGCCTGCCTGTTATTAATTATCTTCACTAAATCTGCCAGTCTTTGGAGTCTGCTTTTGGGTCCAACCTGCCCTGTGCCATGACAATTACAAAGAAGGTGGGAACTGACAGCAGAGTGACAACAGTGATCACTTTCAAAGTCTCTGGAGAGTAGCTGCTGTTAGGCAGAGGCCAGTGAGCATGCCTGAGAACACAGGTCTGTTTACAGAGCAGTGCTACATATCCGTTTGACTCTGGATTTTTTCAGGGTTCTGAGAGTTTTTCACTGTCTGGCACAAAGTATGATTGATATGAAGAGTATGCATTACAAGAAGAAATTCCTGGCTGTGATTCATGAAGCCGTACCTGTGTGAGTTAGAGTATTCAGAAGAGGAAATACAAGAGGCGTGTTGAGTGGGAAAGACTGAGGGCGGCTTGCGTTACCCCATCTGACTGATAGTGAAGCTCTGAGCACCCCCAAACAGAGCTATGAGAGACTGGCTGTGCAGCTGCGGTGAGTGTTAAGGCAACACCAGCTGAGGCAGTATGTAGATACTGCACTGAATGGGACACTAATCTGAGCTGACACTGCAGGAGCTGCAAGATGGAAGAGACCAGCATGAATTTTGATGTGTCTCACTCACACACACACAGAGCCACCTGCACTTCACAGCACACCTCGGGCCCAGAGTGCTGGAGACTTTCCTCAGGATGGACAAAATAAAAATGACAGAATAACTCAGGATCTGAGGGGGTGAAAGTGGATAATTTTGTGGTCCAGACATTCCCACAACCAGCTGCAGAGTTTTTAAATGAAGTTCTCTGGAGCATAGTGTTTTAGGTTTGAGGTGCAGCAGCTTACATGAAAGTTAGAGATATGCTCTCTGTCCAAAGGCTTGGTGACAGACAGCTGGCCTGAGATTGGGTTGATGATGAAGATGCCTGTTGGAGGCTGGTCAGCCCCGGGGCCCGTCACACTGTAACGCAGCATCCGGTTCTTATCCCGGTCGGAGCGGATCTGAAGAACAGATAAAGACGCAATAGAGATAAATAACAATGTGATTTAAGCATGACGCGATTTCATGTTGGTTGTTTGGGGGCCACTTAATCTAACAGAAAAAATCTGAGATGAAAAGTCCACTTGAGGGGTGGGTGGGTGTGGGACGTCAGTAATTCAACCAAGGGATTAAAATGCAGACCATGAACCGCAACGTCTCAGATTCAGCCTTGACCACGGACCTCTGTTACATCTCTCTCTATCGTCAGCAACAGAGGCTTTTAAAAAGTCTTACTTCTTACTATCCTGGCTTGAGGAGCTTTCAGCAGCATCTCAAGGCTCCATACTTGGGAAAACTGAACCAACTCCATTTGCCAAATTCGTACCATGAGATGCAGTGAAAGGTCTGAAAGGAATTTGGCAAAACTCTTTAGCTCATATTATTTAGTCACATTGTCACAAATCTATTTCATCTGTAATGTATCAGCAGTAATATTTGCATGACAAACAGCTCTTGTATGCTGTTAATTCCATCTGGCTGGCTTAATAGGACTGTTGCTACTTGTGTTGTGCTAGGCTAGCACCATTGTTGCACTACTCTTCCCATTGTCCAAGTATCACTGACAGTCTTTGTCATTAGCAATTAGAATTAGCATGGCAAGGTAGCGTTAGCTAACAGCTAAATCGTTTTAGCTCGCTGTTCTATGCAAAAGGAACGGTGACTGCAACCAGCTAAAAGAAATGCAAACAAGAAACACAATCTCTCAGGTCATTTGGTGCATTCTTCTTGGTGTCACTAAGTGTTTGGACATTTTGCATCCATTTGTTATCACCTTCATTCAAAGTTGCCTGGTGCAGCTGACAGACCAGGAGCAGTAGGTTCCAAAGTAAAGAGGGGGACCAGGAACATACCACATGTAAGCTGGTCCAGAGGGGGTGTTTCTGTGGCTAATATATAAATGCTCTTTCACAGGACTATATAAGCTTGCAATCAGATGTTTCTTTATCAGGATGGATTAAGTGATGTGCACTGAAATGCACCAGGTGAAGATCTTTGAGTCCATGCCTCCTCCTTCTACCAGTAGGCCAAATCCTACAGGGACCATCATGCAAATTAACAGAAGGAGACGTACTGAGGCTGATGATGTACTGCCCTGGATTTACTGAGGTCATGCTATTTGTGACTGTTGGTTTTGCAGGGAAAACTCTGCTCCTCTTTAAAGCAGGTGTAAACACAGCACAGATTTGCAGGAGCTACAGGAAGGTTATAGTGGGGAAAAGAAACATGCCTTAATTATAGACTTGTATATGAAACCTGATTATTAGAAAAATAAAATGAAGCCATTATGCTGATTATTAATGAACCACATTATCTGATTAACAAATAGTGGACAGATGTTTTGGTTGAGTGTCAGTATCAACATCCCCATTTGCTCTCTCTCAATCCATCCATCCATCCATAATCTCTCCCTCTTTCCTCCCTTTGGTTGCAGTACTGCGTCCCCCTCATGATTTATCATATACTATACTTCTCCTTTCTGTATACATGACTGTGTTTATCATTGCTATTATTATCATTTTCATCATTTTATGAGTCATCTTTTAAGCAAAGAGTTTTTTTTTCTCAGGGGGACTCGGCTGAAGTAAATATTTTGTAATCAAAGTCACTGCACTATTATTTTTTAGATTGGTGAGCTCACTGAAATCCCACATCTGAATATCACCTACGAGCTCTCCTTCACTTGAGAGCATCCTTATTCAGTCCATGGGCTGACTGCGTTGCAAGCTGTTTTCATAAACTAGGAGCTGAATACGCCCAGATTACTGCCTCAGACTCGATGACTCATGTGAACGGCTCCATTTTCTCTGTAAATCTTAATGTCTAGAGATTTAAACATTGTACATGGCGTCCCTCAGGGGTCAATTCTTGGTCCACTGCTTTCTCAGTGTTTCACATCATCCTGAAATACAAGATATGTTGCACAATAATGCACTTAAACATTTTTGTCCTGGCTCCCAAGACACCTGAATTTTTAAGTGAACTGTAAAATTCACTTCAATTGTACGTTTTGTCTTAAAACCTCTGCATTACCTTGCCTCACAGTAAGTCCCTGACAGGCTCATCGGAGGTCAACTGGTGCAGGCCCCTCTGTGTATCGCACTGGTTAAATACAAAGTTGGAGAAGCTGCTTTTAGTTTTTTATGCTCCCAGCTGTTGGACTGCTCTGTCAGATTACATCAGGTCGGCCTCAGCGTTAACATTTAAAAGCCGACTAACAACATTCCCTAGTTTCCTGTTCGTTTGATTGGTTTTTGCTTTGATTTTAATAATTGTTAGGGTTGTGTGTATATATGTGTGTACCTTTCATGTTCTTTGCTCTGTCGTGAAGCACATTGTATTTCCCTTGAAATTAATGCGCCGTATAAATGTTGCTTGGCTTGTTCTCTTGTTTTATGCAGTAGCCAGTGAGGGGTCCTCACAAGTACTGTGAGCCAGGCTTGCTTCTGTGTGTGAGTGTGCGTTTGTTTGTGTGTCTGTGCGTGTGTGTCTTACTCTGACTAGGTCCTCGGGGAACTGTCCTCGTGAGTTCTCGGGGACGTTGATGGGCGGAATGACCCAATCCCTCTTCACGCGCCTCAGAGTGCCATCGCCCCTGACAACCACACTGTGCCATGGAGACAAGATCTCTGGTACCCGCTGAGTCAGTGTTGCATCACTGGGCTTTACCTGCAGAGACAGTAAACAAGCGTTGTTTAGTGGACCACACACACACACACACACAGCACAGCGGAGTCGCAGAGCCATCCTGCTGGGAGGGCTTGGTGACTCAGGGTATTTCTGACCTCATTCCGGTGGCTTGGATTAATGCTCTCATTATAGCCCGTCTGATAAATGACCACCACCTGTCACTGTGTGTGTGTGTGTGTGTGTGCAGCGCAGCTACAGATCTGTATGACTGGTCAGTGAGCAGCTACACAGCAGGGTTCACAGAGAACGATAAGAAAAAGGAAGAGCTTCTCGTCTTCTCTTCCCTCCCACCTCTCACCTGCTGCTTGTTGGGAGTTCAGGTCCTGACCTCGGAGGCAGGGGTTTTATTTTAAGTAGAAATAAAATAAATCTTATGTCGTCCATCATTAGCTTAAAATACACTGCTCACAAAAATTAAAGGAGCACTTTAAAGAAACACATTAGATACATCAGATCTCAATATGAAGTT
>JBBMJY010000022.1:26250043-26285078 GCA_037833715.1 Toxotes lorentzi
TAGATAGATAGATAGATAGATAGATAGATAGATAGATAGATAGATAGATAGATAGATAGATAGATAGATAGATTATACCCTTTTCATGCCTCAAAAGTGACCACAGTGTCTTCCTTGGTCTGTTAAGTAATTTCAGAGTGAAGGCCTTGAAAATCACATTTAGGCCACAATGGGGGACACCAAAGCTCTCCACTGACACCGCAGACTAATGAAACAGTTTGAAGGGTTAGCAGTGCCTCAGGGCAGGTCAAGACCGATTGGTTACACGTTTTACAGACTGAAAATCCTCCCATGGCACACTGCAATGATTTCACTGGTCAGACTTTTGATAGAAAAAAAACCCTGACAAACCAAGTCAAGCAAGTAGCAAGGAAACATTAGTTCTGTGTTTGATTAAAGGTAAATACTGATTTCTCTGCGTTGTAGTTCGAAACTCTTCCCCTGTACAAACTCTCAAAAGACTTACAAGACTTGTCCTCCTCTCCAAATGAACTGTCAGCGCCATGTAAAGAAGAAGCTAGATGCTAACAAGTTGAGTTTACTTGTTGGTGATGACAGTCACATAAAGTAATTTCAGCTTGGTCAGGCTTTCATTGAGGTACCTTTCACTGAATTTTGAGCTCGAAGCTAAATAAGAAAACGATGTTAATATTCACATAAATTGAGCGTAAACTCAGCACATGGCATCGAATTCTTACAAAATTAAACCTGTATCATACTCCAACCCAGCAGCAAACAACTACAACTTTACACGCAGACAGCGGACACACACTTCTATATGTAGTACAGTTGTTTCACAACTCACACTCTAGAAAACGTAATGGAGAGCTTCTAATGGCAGGAAGCAGAGCTCCTTTGTTCGTGGTGCAGACAGTCTGTGCGGTCTCACATTCTGGGTTTCATTCAACCATGTTCCTAACCCTGACCCTTGTGAATTTGGGCAGATGATGAAATTTGCATAACGTGCATGCACATGGCACAAACCATGTTACATTGATAACATTTTTAGTGGGCTGCTTATATCAACTACTGTTGAATGATTTACATCAGTAGCAGTGATGTTGAGGTCAAAGCACACTGTGTTAATCTTGTGTCTGCAGGACAATGTGAGTGTCAGCCTGATGCTAGAATTAAACAGGGTTTGGGCAGGGCACTGCGACTGCTCATCAAGAAAACACATGAATAACTAAACCTACTGCAGTTCAGTGAGGGGTTTATTTCAGTCACTAGTTCTTTCTGCTCTTAGATTTATTCCATGCACGTTCAAGTGTTTCATAAGATACACTGAGTTGCCAGTCTGGGCAGAAATGTCCTCTTTGCAAATACTGCACCGCAAACTTTTGACATCATGCCTGATAAAACAGAGCCACATGTTTGATCTCTCACACATTGTTACACCAACTATACAAGGTACACTATGGTCAAGCCTCTCAAAATACAACAACACACGTGAGCCCCATCTGTGGGTGTAACAGTGTTTTTCCTGCATGCCTCTACGATCAGTAGCATTATTAGATCTTGGTACAAGCATTCTGTATCCTTACTGGCTCACTGACGCTGATGAGATTTAATCCTCAGGTACTGAAATTTGGTGCCAAACAGCATCTAAGTGTTGAAGTATTGGTATCCAGCCTCACGCCTTGAGCTTAAGGCGCTCCACAAAAGCAGCAAGGTGCCTAAGCCTTTTCTATGGCAGGAAAACCCACATATGAGTCCATAAACTCAATATTAAGACCCGAAAGGTAAAATATTAAACAGGAGAGATCAAACCCCACACTCAAACGATGGCACATGTGAACCTGCAAATTCACACAAACACACACTTGAGCAAAAATCAAAAAACAACAAAGAGAAATCAACAGGATTTGAACCTCTCTTGTTGACTTCCACAACAATTTTCTGTCTGCTAAACACTGCTGATCGTTGAGGTTCTCTGCATTCTTCATGCATGCGAGTGTGTTGTGTTGTGTGTGTGTGTGTGTGTGTGTGTAGTGACAGCTGGGTGTTGCTAGATAAACTCTGTCTAGGAGTGAAGCCAGAGGCCAATTTCCTTCTCTCTGTAATCCCAGCCCATGCAGACGGAGAATTTTAGAGAGTATAATGTTTCATGACTTTAAATTAAATTAAGATTCTCCTGCCGGGCTGCATCATTTAAAACGACAACTTATCTAAGACATCAGAAATTGACATTTTGTACACTGGGTGCTCCTTTTCTCAGCAGTAGAGATGGGAGGTGTTGTTGGATGTGATGAAACTGGTGTACACGGCGCGGTTCACTGTTTTTCCCTCAGGAAATCTATACTGTGTTCACATCACACTGAAGGGATAATTGTGATGGGGACGTTGCTATGTTTTAAGATTCACAAGCTCTCATTATCACAACTCAAGAAAGTTGCATGACTCCACGACTCTAAACACTACATTCATTAAATGTGGGTTTTATTTACCTTGAATGACAGACTTTCCTCCATTTGTTTTCCTTTTTGGACACATCCGGATTTATTAAGTAGCAACTCAAATATATCAGAGCTTTCAGAAAAATCCCAGTCATAATTTCAACTTGGATTTTGATGTGGGTAGGTCCCTATAAAATCTGTTTTATTTTTTGTGAATTACGTTTTTTTCACTTTTACTCTTATTTTACTACCAAAAACTGTTTTTAATGTAAATGACTAAAATGTACCCAAAGTAAATAGAAATTAACTTAAATTTATTGAGGTGACAGACAAGTATGCTTTCAGACAGCAGGCGGCATTATCTGTGACCACTGCACAGGCATCATTCTGATCCAGACTGTTGCTATGGAGGGAGACTAGTATGGTTTGGGAAACTGTTAAGTAGTTGCATCTATCCATGAAGACAACATCCACAAGAAAGTATTAGTTTTCAACTCCAAAAACATTAGCTCGCACATGCATTTCTAAATGTCTGTTTCAATTATTGATGTAGATTAAAAATAATAATAATAATACTAAAAATATATGTGGCTGTACTGACATGATTTTGATTTGATTATTTTATTATGAACTTATAAATTTAAAAAATATCTGTTAAAGAAAAGAAAAAAATAGGGAAAGGAAATGTCCACTTCTATAGAAATTTGATATCTTGATTTACATGTCCAGAAAGTAATCCTTCATAATCTTATTGTATGAGCGTGTCAGCCAGATTGTTTCTCACATGGATTTTGGATACTATGTGGTATCACGTATTCTTACGTTTTCAGTCAGCGGAGTGTTGACAGAATATGCAACACTTGACTCAACCCCTCAGTACAGAGGGGTTGAGCAATCATTCTGGAAACACTATATTATAACTATAGATGTTTAATTTAAAGAAGCAGGGGGTTTTCTTTCCCTTTTGGCACAGTTCACAATTAAAAGATTTTCATGTTTGTAGCTTTCATGTTTCTCTGATGCTTTAAACAGTGAGAAGTGTAGAGACTGGTGATGCATTAAAGGAAAAACCTGAATAAATGAGTGGAAAAACATAAGGGATGCAGATGCAGATGTGTGAGAATTGGCCAACTGCCGAATCTGCACTCCAAACAAATATGGGGGGGCCCTCCTTCCCTGTGCTACAGTCGGACTG
Organism: Toxotes lorentzi; assembly: GCA_037833715.1. Classification (NCBI taxonomy): domain Eukaryota; kingdom Metazoa; phylum Chordata; class Actinopteri; family Toxotidae; genus Toxotes; species Toxotes lorentzi. Next base: position 26,253,635 of record JBBMJY010000022.1, read on the forward strand.
GTCATTGGGCAAACCGAGACAAATCCCAGTAGGCTGCCGCATCAGTGGGCTGGTGAACCGTCAAAATATTCAGAAAATCTTATACCGGCCCTCTCTGCATGCATATCAATCATTGTTAACATCTTCTAATGGATACTTCCAGCAGGATAATGCTCCATGTCACAAAGATAAAGTCTCAAACTGGTTTCATGAACATGACAGTGAGTTCAGTGAACTTCAGTGTCCTCCCCAGGCTCCAGACCTGAATCCAGTAGAACACCTTTGGGATGTGGTAGAACAGGAGATTGGCAGCTTGAATGCTGTGATGAATCATGTCAGTCATGACAACAACATGCTATGATATTGTTGTTAGGGATGCACTGATACCGATACCAGCATCGGCTATCTGTCCGATACCCTGTTCCTGTATTCGTACTCGTATTCATAAAAGTGTCCTGATACCACAGCACCCAATACCACTTTACGGCAGCGTGGCGTTCAGTTGGGCGGTCAGGTGCTAACTGAGAGCAAGGAGGAGCAATGTCGGCAGTGTGGAGGTATTTCAAAGTGGACGATGGTGACAAAAGTAAAGCAGACTGCAAATTATGCTCTGCAAAGTTGTCAAGAGGAGGGACGAAAGCGAGTACGTTCAACACAAACAATCTGATAAAACATCTAAAAAAAACCAACACGACGCCGAGTTCAAAGAGTTTGCTCATAGCGTCAAACAGCCACAACGCAAGGAGGGAGAAGATGCTAAGAGACAACCTGCACGCAGTGAAAATAACAGAGGCTCTTAACCAGTACATTGCTCTTGATGACCAGCCATTGTCGGTTGTTGATAATATGGGATTTAGTCTTCTCAGCGTACTGGAGCCAAGGTAGGAGATCCCTAGCCAACGTCACATCACTGACACAGTGTTGCCAAAGCTACACGACTTTGTGAAGAGGCACAGCCACAGCCTGTTGCAAGACATTTCGGCCCTCGGCTTCACCACTGATATTTGGACGAGCAGTGTTAGCCTGGTGTCCCTCATCAGTTTAACTGCACAGTGGATTGACGAGGAATCCTTGTGGAATCCATGAGAACAAAGGGAGGTACTACCCAGTATAAGTATGGTGTTCCTAATAACGCGCCAGGTGAGTGTAGGTTCATATTGGACGGTTCTGCACCCAAGTGCAGGAAATGGTAGTTCTTTGTGTATACTGTAGTAAGACTTTCACGCAGGAGGCTGCAGTTTGCCTATTTAACCACAGTCCTTGTCTATCTATACTGGACTTGCCAAGAGCAAATGTTGTATGCCAACAAGGGACCCAATGTCCCCTAAAAGGTTCATCCTGCCATGTGCATTATTCTCCATCTATGTTAAGTGCTACATTTTGTATCACATCATATTGTTTTTGCATTGCATCATGTTGTGGTGCATTAGCATAAATTAACACACTCACACCAAATCGCTGACTTGCTCAGAGACATAAATCTGGTTTATGAATGTGATATAAATCTGCTTTACGGTGGATTCTCCATTTAACACACACACACACATACAGCGTGAGATCAGGGGAGCTTGGGAGCTTGCAGGCAGAGCGCATAGTGAAGTGGTTTAAGGAAAGCCTCATCTTAAACAGAGCTCCCATCTGTTATTCCTACAGTGTTGGACAGACAATCAATATCTGTAGCACAGATCTGCGACAACTGCTGATTGTCTTGTTGGACTCTCGCAGCTAAATGAGATTTAGTTCATTATGCTGCTTTATTTAATTATAGCAGCGCCAGCACAGAACCACAAAAAAGCCCCTGGAGAGATCTGAGTGGCCACTGGACCTGTGGTCACAGTGTATGTCTCCAATCCATTTTTAATAGAGCCATTCCCGAAACTGTCCATTGACCGAAAGGAACGGCCTTTGGTTTGAACAGAGCCTGGCTCCTTCAAACCGCATGCGGTCTTAAGACTGAGCTGCCTGAGCAAACAACCGCCAACAACCAGCATTCACATCCTCCCGTCATCAGTTCTTAATGGTTTGTTTGTTAAGGCTCTGATCAAACCCAGCATTGATCTGCCTCTAATCGCACCGCACACACAAACATCAGACATCCAGACAGACTGACAGATTAGCCGAGCGCTTTAGAGGAGTAGACAGCAGCCATGTTGAGGCCGATCCACCCGCCCAGTCTCTCATCACTGACAAACAATGCACGAAGTCACTGGAGACAGCAAGGACATACTATTACACACCAAAACACATTTTACCACGATTACATTACTGTACTCGTGTTTTCATGTGCTTCACCTTATTCACTACAAATCACATAAACATAACATGACTGTCATCCATTTTCCAAAGCATGTTGGCAATTTTTTCTTGCATTTTCCTACCATCCAGGTAGCTTCTTGCGTTTTTCCTACCCACAGCCACTTCCGTATGGGCTTAGGGTTTCTTTCGAGGCTAGTTTAGTTAGTTTAGTCTTATTTTTTTGGAGCACTGGTGTACCCTGAGCCCACAAACACAGTGCTTGAAACAGGCTGGATTTAACCTTTTGCGGACCCATCAAAGAATGCCTGGACTGGGCCAGATCCTGGTCCATGGGATCAGCTTTAAGGGCCAGGTATCAAACCTAAATACTTTTTTATACCAACTTAAAAGTGTTAATAGTGAAATGAGTCTTGTACCTTGATGTATGTATTTAGTTCCTGGTTTCAAGATTTGGAATCTTGTTTTATTCTTTTTTTTTTTAAAGGTGTTTATGCTGCTTTAAATCATAATTTAGTTGCATCAAAACAACATTAATGTAAAATACTCAGAAATTTGCTTTTTTTCTTGAATTAAAAGCAAAGGCTTGGTCATCAAACATGTACATATATATAAATGGTATTGTTTTGTAATTGGTATAAAAACTCAGGTCCTGTATTGGTGCTTCACACATCTAGCCCTACATGTCTGCCAGCCTTGTCTTTTCACAGTGCTCTCAATTGGGCAACAATATAATTAGGGTGCCAACTGTTTTCATTATCCATTCATCTATAAGCTATATTATCATATTTTTCAATCCAGTAATTATTTAACCACCTTACAAGTTCCCATAGTCCATGGTGACATCATCATACACAGTCCAAAGAGATTCTATTTATCATTTTTTTACTCTTTTAAACAACTTCAGCAATAAATCAAAATTTTTTGTTGATGGACTAATCAGTTAATAAGCTAATCATTGTAGCTTTAAAATGGAGCACATGCTTTGCAGAGCAGTCCAGCTATGTGAAACTGCTTCCTACTGTACATCGGTAAGTTCAAGTGTTCTCACACTGAAAGCTTCAAGCCCAAATACCAGTTAAAATTCGGCACACAAGTCTGTCTAGTTCCCATCGGTGAAGGAAGACAGGGTTGGACACAGGAAAGCACCAGAGACACATAGAGAGAGAGAGAGAGAGAGAGAGAGAGAGAGAGAGAGAGAGAGAGAGAAAAGGCAGAGGAAATGAAAGAAGACAGGAAAGACAGTGACACACACCGACAGCCACAGGGAAATCTGGGATCTCAAAGCCAATGAGACAGTGAAGATCTCCACTTTTAGATCTGTGCCTGAGCAAACATGAGACTACTACCAATTATCACCTCCTGCACTTGCCAAAAAACACACACACATACACACACACGCACACACACACACACACGTACACACACACACGTAGCACGCTTTGTTCCTCCCCAGTCTACCACTGGGGCTCTCCTGTTCGGCAAGGCTGCTGGGTGTTAATGAACCCATCTCCTCCGTGTTAATGAAGCCATTCAGAGGTTCTGCTCCCACCGCCTCCACCCCCACAGACACACCACACCTCCCCACACCCCCCTCAAAATCCTCCTCAACCACCTCCTGAATTTCTACATGGCCCCAGATAAAGAGTGCCAATCTGTCGACTAAAAGGACTTTCATGTGAAATAAAAACCTTTTACCCAGCTCAGGAACAGGCATGAGAGCACACACACCTTCTCCTCCGCTCCGTTTCGCCTCTGATCTCTGAGGACAAGGTTTCAGGGAAATCTTTGAGGTAGAAACCTGAGATGTTTAGGCGGTCTGCTGTCGAGTTATGTGATGCAACTTCTATGATGGTTGTGTGTTCAACCACCGAGTACAGCCTGAGGAGTAAAATGACACTAGTCTAGTTTCTGGAGGGAGACTCATTGCAATGCAGGAAGGGGACTCGGACCCCAGGATTAATCACAGTGATAAAAAGTGAGAGAGTTCCCAGAGGGCCAGAGTTCCCTTCGGCAGTCCATGTTAAAGATGGACGCAATGACCTGAAATCCATTTCACAGTTAATTGTCATGTTTACCCTCAGGAGAAACAGATAAAACGATAACTTTTCAAACTGACTTCTGCACAAGACTCTGCATCCTAAAAGTGGATTTTCCTCTGAATCAATGATAAACAGTCATGTGTTAAAACTGAGTGATATTTGTTGAACATATTCTCCTTACAAAATATTTAACAGGAATATATTAGAACCACATCAGGATTTACTTCAACCCCATTTCACCCAGTAAGAATATTGGATGATCTTGCAGAATTGATTTATTTTTTTTAATTAAATTTTTTTCTATCCAATTCCCAGAGACCCAGAGCCTGACCCCAGAGCAAGCATTCTATTTTTTGTTCTCACTTTCTACAATATCAGTGCATGATGACTATGCACCACCTTTGAACTCAGAAGCATCTTGCTGTGGGGCAACCGTGCTAACCACTGCGACACCATGCCGCCCCCACCCCAAACCCTGAGTGAAATACCCATTAAGGATGCAATTCCTGGACATAGTGGGCTGTTTGTTGGCTGGAAACCTCTTTCCTGTTTTGTTTTGTGGTGTTACACAACACATGTCTTTGTCACCTGTTCAAAGTTACCTCTGCCTCCTTTGTGTATTTAAGTTCCCTTCTCTCCTTGTCAGTCCGTCTGTGTTCTCCCCTGTTTCTGTGGATTTGCTTCCTTCGTTGTTTTGCTCACAGAAAGGTTCCTTAGTTTCTATTGAATTTATGTTTTTTGTCCCCCTGCGTGGATTTTGTTGGATTTTCTTCGTTTTTTTTCCTGCTTGGACGGACTCCGGTTTCTGTACCCCTCGGCCTGTAAGCTCATTTTCTCTTACTTAAGTATCTTCACTGAATCTGCCTGCTGCAGGGTTTGAGTGTCTGCATTTTTCGCTCCTTTCCCTGTAGTCTGGGCTTTCACCACAACAGTGAGCTCAGAGGATGTAGATCATGAAGTCACATGCTGCAGTGTGTGAAAAATTCCCTGGTCAAGTGTGTGACTGCTGATGAGGCTTCCTCTGTTATGAATGAACACAATGACACACTTCACTGCCAGTGTCAGTTGTTACTTTAGCTCAGATACATAAAAGAAGTGGGCTACAAATGGCTGGAATGACTCTACCAAGCATACTAACATGTTTTAAAGTAGGTCAGCATCTAGCCCGTGTTTTCTTCTCCAGTCTTCTCTACATGAATGTTTGACAAAGCTTGTAGAGACATGCACACAGCAGAATTCATCTAATCCATCTGAAGATGGTCAGATCAGAGCCATGATATGTAAAAAGGATCACGGCATCTCGATCAGAATGAACTCAGTCCCACGCGCTGTAACACCGTTTGGCACTGCTGTTCATCCCAACCATGATGATTTCCTTTGTGCTTTTTTTTAATAACTTATTTTATTTTTTTTATATATCAGGTAAATCCTTTATTGTGTCTCATCTAGGCTCCATCTGCAGTCGCTTGCTTTGTTCTTTTAATCACCACTCAAACATACTCATTTAGAATAAACTCCAACACTTTTTGCTTGTATTATGGTAAATTTTTTTTTCACTTGCATTTATATTCAGTTCAGAGGCATAATCCCTAATCCATTATAATCCATGTTTCTTACTGAATCTAGTCATTTTGTTTTTTTTAATTCATGGTCAAACAACAGGTTCCTTTCATTTCTTAGGAGTCTAGACAAAGAAAATTTATGTTGAGCCTTAATCTACAGAAAATTAGATTAGTGTTATTGAAGGCTTTTTACTTACTGGTCATCTCTGCACAGGTTTCATCTGATCTGATCTATGTTGTGTGCGCTTCCTGCTGCACGGCTTAAGCCAAAGCAAATATTCCACTGAGGCAGACTTATCTCCAAATGTAGGTCATGTGACACCCTTCAGTTCAGTTCAGTTCTTCAGTTCTCGAACCGTCACAAGAAAACTAGCCAACGGTCCCATTCAGATATCAGCCAGTACTGCTGTGCCGTCGGTCGCTGTTGTGTTGTAGGTGTGAGACACATGATTTGTGTCACGTTGTTCCAAGTGACTATGTTCCAAAAAACAAAAAAGCTAAATGTACGAACACACACTTGAGGAGAGTTTTGGGGACATCTATTAAAATTTTGTGAGAACAGATGAAAAGAAAACTCCAATATGCATTATTCAGTATTCTGACTAATATTGTAAGAAACCTAAGTATAAGCAGGACCTATCACAGTGAAATCACACTTTCCAATCACTCAAAAAAAACAAAAGCGTTTATAGGTAAGACTTTGCTTTACTTTTCGGGGGTCACAAACCCGAGAGGCTGGAAACGCTGCAGAAATACAATCATCGCAACATGGGGAAAACACCCCAGATGTTTCCAGTGTGCATCTGTGACATCCTATGCCACACATTCACCAGTGGCTCCTTCACTCTGTCACTTCTGGAATCTAAAGCACATACATTTACAAGACGGGGGTCACAGAGAACACCACATTTTCTAGGGTTTGTTTAACGAAAGAAGACCAACAGCAGACAGACAACAACAACAGACAAGCAAGACGACTCAGCCCCACAGGCCATGCATTTAAACCCTCTCCATAGAAACAGTCTCCATGGTTTTACTGGAGGCTATTTCTATGTTTGGAGCTATAGTTTTGCTTTAATGACAGGCTATGAGTCACACTTTATAGCCCCATTCCAGACTAAAGGTTTAGGGTAAACAGTTCAGTGAATGCATGTAAGTAATTATGACTGAAATCTGGAGGCCAAGATTAGAGAGTCACCCTGTTGCTTGTGTTTGTCTGCATATGAGGAGCAGGCTAAACTCAGAATGACAGGACATGCACAGTAGAGACACATACAGCTAATCCTCATAGGACAGCTGTCACCCTGTCCTGATTGATCTCTCTCTCACACACACACACGCGCGAGCGCGCAGAGACTTGACACAACAATGAGGGTGAGGGCTGTTTCCAGCCAAATACCACACAGATGGATTATGGATGTTATGAATGTTGGCTTTTGAAATTGCATCATCTTAAAATAAACAAGCCCACCCCACACCACTCCTCCTCCTCCTCATGCACAATCCCATAATCCTCCCTGAGCCAGGCCTTCCCCTGGGTACAGGGGCCACACCTCACTGCTCTGGACACAGGGACAAAATATTTGGGTATTCGATTCATTGTACTGTGCTTAAAACCCAGCAAGAACCACATGTCAGAGCAATGCATCACAACAAATCAAAACAATGTGTTTACTCTGGCTTTGAGGGAGCAGAGAGTTCTACTGATCTTTTTTGGGGTTGGTGGAAGTGGTGGATCTGACACAGCATAACTCATAACTCTTGAGACTGACTGAAAACATGGTGCAAAAACGTGAAGGGCAGAACAGGAAAGCCTCAGAGGGTGAGTTGTTTTCATTTATTCTTATGGACTTTCTACAAATTCAGAAGCTTTGTCACCCAGCCTTTGCCCAGCGTACCCATACTGTACACACAACTATCACTGGACAACTGTGATGCTGAAGAAAACTGAAGATTGAGATGCAAGTTCTTCATTCATCAGGAGGATTTTTTTTCTCATTTGTAAGGTTGTTTATGTGTGATGGGCACTGAGACAGTGACAGGTTCAGAAAGTGTGAGTCACACTGAATCTAAAAATATGTGTTTCATGTCTCTAAGTTATGACTCCAGAGAAAAGGACGATTTTTTTCAAATAAGCAGCAACCCGTCCCCAGTCTTCTGAAGTCTCACAGCCTCGGCTGCAGCTCCGCCTGCTGACTGGGCTGGTGAGCGGCTAAATCAGTAGCCAAACTACATTTTCTAAGTTGTTACAGCCGCTGTTCTTAGAACACCTGCATGCACATGTCTCTTTTACCTCACACTGAGGTTTCTCCCTCCACAACCCCATCCCGCTTCAAAACCTCTGTGCTATATCAAAAGAAGAAGAGTGGGCTGGCCAAAATCAGAAGAGGTCCACCAGTCAATATCTGTTTGGCCTAGGTGATACAAAGCCCAGTACTGCAGCTACAGAGTGACTCAATCCCACAGTCATGAAGGACAAACATGAACAGAAACTTGCCCAGACACCTGCCTGTGAAAGTCTGAGGAGGACTGGGACAGAGATACTTGTTTATGGTGGCGGTCACTGGCACCTTCAGTTACATCAGAAGTACTGTGCATCAAATACCCCCAACAGATCAAACCTTTATTTATTCCCCCTTTTGACATTGTTTTCTGTGTGTCCTCTGAGTCCACTGGGAAAATCTCTTTCTTCCACTGTGGAAATACACTTACTTTCTTTTTAAGCCCAGATCAAATATACTGACTCCTAGTGACAACTTGAAATGTTGGCAGCTTGCATTCATAAACACTGCCGTGTCTTTCCAGACTGCACACTGCTCAAACTGTAACTCAGAATGAACCTCGCAAAGGTTCAGAGCAGGATTAAAGGAGAAAAAAAGCACTGGAAAAACATAATGAGGGGAAAGCCACATGATTATGGCTCTAACGCACAGCCACCCACATTACTGACCTGCCCAGCCACCACACACACACAGACACACACACACACACACACAAAGAAACAGCATGTCCCTGGCTGGGAGTGTGTTTTGGTGGAGAGCTGGGGGAAGCTGTCATCCCAGATGAAAGAAAAAACCTTGACGAGCCTCAGTTGTAGTTCTGAACTCTGACCCATCAAACCCCCACCCAATCCCACCAACATCCCCATGTGCTGTACTGTCAACCATCTTGTAACAATCCAAACATGATGATACGATGGCAGCTCCTCAGGTCCATGGTGAAGCACAGCAGTTCATGCAAAGTCAAGTTCTTAGAGAAATCAGGTTTTTACTGGAACCAACCCACCATGAGAAATGGAGGGTTTCAGCTCATCACAGATAAACTGTTACTGTATCATACACGTTGGCCATTACGTAACAACAGGTGAAAAGCCAAGATGCAAAAGATGTTTGATTTCACTTTGAAAAAGTGTCCAGTCCATTTGGACACCGGACAGCAAACATCACAGTCAGTGACTTTGAGTTGTCAACTGCAGTTGAGGTCCATGACCCACATGGGCTATTGGCTCAATCGGATGAATATGGTCAGCTGACAGCTGGCCAGAGAGCCGACATCATACAATATCGGTTTTGGTTGAGATATATGAAGCTCCTCCAGAAGCAAGCAAGGACCTTATACGCAAGGTAGCATTCACAGACCCACACTACCAGGGTGACTATGACCCAAATATGGAGGAGATCAACAGCATGACAGAGGAAGAAGCGGTCATCATAGGGCGGGGCATATAATAATTTCTCAATTTGCAGAGTCAAATGTACATATGTAGATCAGGGAAATCAATTTTTTTGTGGGGGGGTCCCAACTTCCTTGTTAAGATTTGTGTTCGGACCTTGGTGTTTCTAAGGGCAATGACCAAGAGCTTATTTGAACCTGACCAGTCCATAATCCCTGGCGGATGGCCTGATGATGACATGTCCTCTTTTCAGTGCATTTTTTTTGTCTTTTCCATGTAATGACTTGGAGCCTTAGTTCTTTTACGTTAGCGTTAAACCATGTCCACGAATCAAACCACCCTCACAGTGTTTATTTGGAGCTAAACCATAGATAAGGATAAAGATATCACTTCCTGTATCCCAATCCTGTAGGAGATGGATTTGTTCGATTTACAGTTTCTTAATTTCCATTATACTGAGCATTGATCCTATGATACGATTATGTGCATGCTACATAATCCTATCCAGTGTAAAGACTTCATCTGTGTGAGGGAATCTCACTGTGTGTGTCTGTACTGATGCTGATATCTGAGTCTAAGGCAGGACAATGACTAGGACGATGGCAGCAGAGCCTTAATAGACCATGACAGGCCTTACTGATTGTATTACCTCACTATTAGGGAGAAACACACTCACTTACACACACAGACAGACAGCACACAGAGTTCTCTGCATTACGCACACATTGGTATTATGAGCCCAGAGGCCAGCAGACTCAGATGGACAGAGGCAGACCTGTCTGAACCTAAACACATCCAGAGCAGAATAAACTCTCAGGCTGTCTCCTTCTGTTTACCTCTATCACACACACTGTACCTCATAAAGTCAGGCCACTAAATAATCATGATGTCAAGGTGAGTCCAGTGCTGCAACAAACAACTTTATCATGGCCATCCCTCCATTATCCATACCGTTTATTTTCTTAAGGGTCAAAGGTGGGTGGGGGGGGTGCTGGAGCCAATCCCAGCCGACTCTGGGCGAGACTGTAACGTGCTGCATAATCAAGTTAGAGAGAATGAGAGAGAATAACTTTTTATTGTCACTTGCACAGACGTACAGGCGAAATTTCGTTCAGGAGTATAGCCTCCAGGCCGCAGCAAAGTTTTGCGCCGCCAACACGCTTTTCTGAAAAATTCATTTGCAAGTTGCGGTACATACATTTAAAACAACAACAATCACATTCTAACAATTATGACATTTATAACAATTTATGACATTTGTACAAAGCACACGCGGAGACGTGCTGGAATTTTTTTTTTTCATGGACACAAAGGGGGGGGGGGTATGTGTGTGCGTCAGTCTGTGAGAAGTGTTTGCAATGGTATGACCGAGACTGCCTTTATGTTTACAGGGCAGATCATCAGTTGTCCTTGAGGGGAGATATGAGCTGCATAGGAGTTTGATAGGAGCACAGCTGCTGAGCTATTCTTCAAGGCCAGGAGAGGAGGGGGAGGGGGCAAGGGACAAAAAACAATACAGTCAATATGCAGAAAAGCAATTTATCGATCCATGGTCAATTTATCCAGATCAGCAGTCAATCAGTCTGGCCTCAGTGCTCGTCATCCCCTGCAGATGCATGGAGTAGCTTCGAAATCTCCTCAAGTTTAACAGACATTTTGACTTTTGTCTGCTCCATTATAAATTTCACTGTACCAATTAACAAGCTGCTGCACTGGAAATGTTATTTCATATTATGTTATTTAATATTATATATATTGTTTTTATCAGAAAATATATTTTTTAGAAACGCTGCTAAACTCTTTATACAATGGTAACTGTCCCTGTAACATCTCTATCATCTAAATGTAAAACTCACAATGACAAAATGCTGTTGTTCATCAGGTACAATGTTTACCATGGTCACTATCTTAGTTTGGAAATAGATATGGCCTGCTGGTGGTGCTAGATGAAAAGGAAATCAATTAAAGATTCATCATCTGGGAACAGTGAATGTCTAAGCTAAATTCTATGCTAAGCCAGAACTGAGATATTAAAATGTTTAATGGCGTGATAACTTTGACCTGCTGGTGGTGCTAGAACTAAAGTCAGAGGATAAACAAAGGCTTGAGAACTCATCCTCTGGGGATGTTGAATTCAGGAATCATGCTCTGGGGACCGTCAATGTCTGCACAAAATGTCATAATCCGTTTAAACTGAGGAAAAACAAATGTTCCCTGTAAATACAAAACAGCAAACAGCAGATGAGCAGCATTTTCATACTGACACACACAACCGTGAGCTCAGCCACTCATACTTTCACACAGCCATGCACATACACTTACTCATACACACACACACAAGTAGCCATCATTCATTTACAGAAAATGGGTGAGAGACAGACAGGCAGAAAGAGACAAATGGAAGGACAGGATTTAATGGAACATGAACAACCACAACTGGAAGAGCATCCGTGGGAGTGCAAACACTTACGTACGTACACACACACACATTTACATACATATTTACAGTGCACACATTCAAGTCATATCTGTGGAGCAGAAAGTGGCACTGCCTGGGATTTGTCAGTTTAACATTCAGACATTATAATGAGAACCAGACCAGGACTCTCCTCCTCCTCCGCACACACAAATAAAGTACATAAACACACACATACACACACACAAAGCAAGTTCTGGAGAAAGTGGTCCCCTTTCTATCTACACAGGTTAAGCCTGTGGTCCAGAACTATCTCTAGTTGAGAATTTTTATGTGAAACTTGATGGATAGAATTAGAAAACCATAGCGAAAAAGATGATCTAGTTTCCCCAACATCAGCAAAAAAAAAAAAATGTGATGAGAGAAAAGACTGCACTTATCACTGAGGAAATCACTTAATGTCAAGCATTTGTCAAGCAGATTGTGACACAGACGTGGTTCAGTCTCATGGGAGTATAAATGTTAGAGTAGCTAATGATCGTGTGATATGTCTGTAAAATATAGGACCTATAGATATATAAATATATACCGGACAAGCGGGGTTATTAGGGTTCAAACTCCAAAGGGGTCGAACCCTATTAAGCTTGACAGTTTATTAGGGTTCTAACCCTTGGGTATAAAAAAGCTATTAGCTTAAAGACAGAGGAGGCAATCTGTGTGTCGTGGATTTGGGATTCTTTGTAGCATCTCAGTGAGAGAATTTTTTGGCCAAGCTAGTATCGTATTAGAAAAGGCTGATGGAAACAGCTAAATTCATAAAACTTCCTCCATTTAGGAAAAGAGCTAATGCATGCAATGTGTAAATACGATGGAAAAAAATCAACTGGATTTACTATAACTGGTAAGAAGAAATCAAATCAAACTGGTTAAACTATAAAAAAAATACCCACTGAACCATTACATGTACTTAAACGTCCTTCTGCATAGGTCTGTTTAGACAAACCTTACTTTTCATCATGCTGATGAAAATCTTTAATTACATCGTTATAAATCTGCATGTTTTAGATGTGATATTAATCTCTCAAACCCCCACCCCAACAGTAGGAGTGGTTAATCTGTCCAATTTCCTGATTCGATTCGATTACAATTATTGAGGTCATGATTTGATTACCAATCGATTTTTGATTATTGACGATTATTTCCATTTGACAACAGTAACCCAAAATACACCATAAACGTATTGCACAATTAAAAAAAAACAAAAAAAAAAACAGTCAGCTGCTGAATTACTCAATTTCTCAAAGAAACACTCACTGAGGACAATATTCTAGTCTCTGAAGTAACATGTCCTCTTTTACAAGCTTTATGTCAATGATGTTTGATAGCATTTTGACTTCTGGAACATTTATAAGAAAAACAGCAATGCAATGCTATCGTTCACTTTTGAATTTGTACAGTTCACTTATAACAGAAGTTCTAGAACAACCCTGTCTCTGTTCATACACAACATACACATGCATTTTAGAACAGACTGAATGTTTTTTCAGTGACATTGTGGGTTACATTTTCTATGACAATAAAATATTAGTCTCTGTGAAGCGCTTTATAAATAAAATTGAATTGAACTGAATTGAATTGAAATTGAATTGATGGATCTAAGGTGTTAGGCTGAAATTTGATAGATCTAGAGTTTTGACTTGAAAGACTATTCAGTAACATTTAAAGTCTGAATGAAGTGCAACATTCCTTGAAGAAAAAAATGCTGGGTTCATGACCTCATGTTTAGGCCACTCACTAGCTTTACAACAGTCTACTTTACTACTGGCTTTTTAACCACGCTCCCTGCACCCACACCCAGTTACAAACTAATTATGGACATGAAGTTGTTGTTTTGTGCTGTTTATGATTCATACATTTCTGGTACTGTAAGTTATCTTTTTAACTGATGATGATGATCCCTAATTGGCTATGACAGAACCCGCACTCCTCCCTCCTCGCTGACCACTGGCAGTGAAGTAAATGGCCACTGCTCCTGATTGGTGCTGACAGAAGCCTCCCACCTCCCTGTCAGCGACTTTCTGATCCAGAGGAATTTCCAATGAGTGCACCAGCAGCATAAGTCAACCTTCTAAATGTAAAGGTAAGAAGACGTAACTGTGATGTGAGACCTTTTAAGACCTGTGATCCACACATGGCTTAAGATGGAGAACAGCTAAAGTAATACAGGTTTGTGTCGTTGGATCCCTAACCTAAACCTGATTCCAACCTGAACCCTAAAACCATATCTCAACTTTCAAACAGCCATTTAAACTTGTGGGGTTCAGCATTTTGGTCCTCACAAAGCTGCCGGACCCCGCAAGTATAGTGGGCTTGTGCTTTTCGGACCTCACGAAAATATTAAAACAAGCCCACACACAGAATGACAAGATAAAAACATACCAACCACGGCTGGTAATAATGCAGTACTGACTAGACCTGTGTTGAAAAAAATGTACGTGCAAATATCTATTTTTTAAAATACATTTCCCCCCCGGTGAACTTTAACCCCACTAGTCGCGTCATTGAATTCACGCATGTGCGCGTGGTGTGAAGCTGTCCAAACAATGAACATGGTGTCGGACAGTAAGCATAACGTTAGCCAAGCACTGGCTTTGAAAACGCCCGAAACAGTCAAAGCTTCTATCTGGCACCATTTTGGGTTCTGTTGGATCTGGTGATTCTGCCCCACAGCATTGTTTTTACCATTAATATGTCGCATAACTACACAGTCATGTAATTCAGGTAACGGCTTAAAAAATGGTTTTAATAACACTTACCTGAATCAAGATCGGATCAGATCGAATCGTGATAATCGATTCAGAATCTTGAGAATCGGAATCTAATCGATTCTTGAAATTTGAATTGATACCCAGCCCTAGTACTGACTACTGAGTACTCATGGGTCACTAGATGGTGTTTGGTATGATTCAAATGTACTGCTGACAGAAGAACTCACATCTATCCATCAAATGTAACAAACACTATATTACATTAGATGAAGAACATATGAGCAATGAACATTCCATTGCTTTGACGTCAACAAGCCCCTAAGAGAAAAAAACAATGGCAGGGCCAGGAATCAAATGAGAGGGAAAGGGAGAGAGAGAGCTCTCATTCTGTATCTCGGCTGCCCTTCCCAAATCTGGCTGTGAGGGGAGACAGTGATATATGAGGCTAGAATAAAGTAGGGCAATCCCCTGCATGACAAGGGAAGAGAAAGAAATGGGAAAAGAAAGGGAGAAAAAGGCAAAATAGAGGGGAAATTAAAGGGAGGATGAATGTGCTCAGTGTCTACTGGCTCGTGGGTTGGGGGTGGGGGTATCATGGCTGTGTATGGCAGCACTGACCAGCAGCCGGCTGCACGAGGCCGTATCGCTGACTAAGACCCACTGCCTTAATAGGAAGGATGGATGGGAAAACGGGAAGGTCAGAGCAGTCAACTCTGCTGAGCTCCACAGGAAGTACAGAAGAGCCACTGACTTCAACCTGACTCTCTCTCTCTCACACACACACACACACACACACAGATCCTGTACACACATGCAAACCCAGCATAAGTAAGCACTGCAGCTGAAATCTACACACACAAGAATATATACTGTACTTCCACACACTGCAATGATAAACATATGATAAATACACACATATGCAAACACACACATACATACACACATACACACCCACACAAGATGACAAACAGGAAGAGGACCCACAGAAACACCTCCATCAGGGTTATAAAAGCAAACCAAAACCATGACATCTATTTCTTCACAGACATATAGTCATTATGAACACACATACACACACAGGCACACACACAAGCACACACACACGCACACACAAGGGACTGTCCACTGAAAACACAGTTCTGGCCACAGCTGAATCAACTTTCTTCTATTTTTGTTGCCATTCCAAAGAAACACAAACAGCCACCACTGCTTTCAGTCTGTTTCCTGTAAATGTTGGATCATTTGGATTTTTGCTGGTCAGTTTTGTTCACAAGACAGAGTTAGCTTTGAAGCGAATGTTAACTATCTCACAATACAACCAGAACTGATTCACTTTAATGGTAGTTCTGGCTTTGAACATTTTTAATACTAGTGCAGATAGGAAGCCTGAGTTTTGGTGCTGATATAGATCAAAAGCCAGTTTCAGAACCTTATTTTGAGAGATTTAAACTTGTTTTGCTTAAAATCCATTTTAAATGTCATGAGCAGCCGTACAAACATCTGGCCAAATCAAACTGTCAGCAATCTGACTGAAATCCAGAACATTCTGGTTTGGTTTTCAGAACTGGGTGCTACAGCCACATCAGTTGGCGTCCAAGAAAAAAAGTACTGAGGTTCCATATCCAACCCAAATGGCTTGATATTATTTATAATTATGAGCTAATGCCTAGATTTGGGACTGGGCCAGAACCAGGTGATTTCTGATGGATCACAATAAGTTATATAAAAGCTGATTTGTTTCCAGTTCAACAGTTGGTTGAACAGACTGAAACAGATAAAAAAGGACTCTCATTTTGAATGAACTCATGGAAAACAACAGTCTAGGTCGAATAACCTTCAGTGCTACTTCCTGTTTCCTTCTACTGTGCAAGTGCATCAGTCTGACCTGCTCTACGCTGCTGCTCTCCACCTCTAACCTCCTTTCCTTCACAACTCATCCCCTAGACACTCTGTCTGTTTATAATTATGTCTCTCCCCTCCATCCTCTCTCCTCTCATTAATAATTCAGTCCTCCTCTGCTCCAATTAAATAACTGACAGTGCCCAGAGCCATGAGACTGTAACAAAGCAAAGACACCCTGCACTGGTCCCCGAATTATCCTCAAACAACTCCATGAATCCTTTCCATCTTCTTCCAAACACAGCAAAATAATCAAAATTCATAATCCAGTGTGATTATGGAGCAAAAAAGAAAAAATACAAAACAATACAAAATTATGAATATATCATTTGAAAACATATGTTACAAAAAGAAACAAATAAGAACCCACATCTAGTTTTGAAAACGTCATCTAATGACTGACCTTGTGCTTCCACTCATTTCTGGTAGCCTTCCATATTTCCATTAATATCCAGCAAAGTTCCAACACTGGTCTAAATTATATAGACTACTCACAATAAGTTAGGGATATTGTGAGAGACTCAGTGGATGTCATATATATGGTGTTTTGTGTCACTTAAGAGATTTTTGCGATAGGGTGTGTCTATTACCCCAATTGTATTGGGGTAATAGACACACCTCATTTTGTGTTTTCCACGTAATGGTCTCCCTGTGTACAGTGTGCCTTACATTTTGGGGCCAATACAAAAAAATACTAAAAGACAACCCTTCTCAATGTGGCATCAATTTCAACATTCCGTGGGTATAAAAAGCTGCTGTTGTCAGTAAGTCATTCCGAGTCCCACAAGTGACAGACCACAAAGATGACCAGTACCTAAGGACCTATGCACTCAGACATCGTTATGCAACTGCCACACAGCTGCAGGCCCGTTTACGAGATGTGAGGGGTACCAGGGTTTCCAGACAAACCATTCACAACCGACTCCACCGCTTTGGCTTGAATGCCAGACGACCGTTGCAGGTGACCTGGACTATGCAGCAGTGGTTCACTGATGAGTGTCGGGTCACCTTGCACAGAAATGATGGTCGTCAGCATTGCTGGAGAAGGCGAGGTGAGCGATACGCAGAGGTCAGCATGGTCCCCGGGGTTCACTTTGGTGGAGGAGGTGCAACAGTCTGGCATCACCAGTCAGAGCAAAACAGATTTGGTTATTGTAGATGGCTCAGTCACTGCACGTTCTTACCTCAGAGACATCATAGAACCCATCATCATCCCCCAATTCCACCAGCACACCCCCAACTTTCTGTTCATGGATGATAATGCTCCACCGCATCGTGCCAGAATTGTCACAGCTCGACTTCAGGAAGTCGGAGTGCCTCATATGGTATGGCCAGCATTGTCCCCTGACCTGAACCCCATAGAGCACGTCTGGGACCAGCTGAAGCAGAGACTGGATGATCGTACCCCACCCCCATGTGACCTGGCAGAGCACTTGTGGAAGAGTGGAATGCATTGCCTCAGAACAACATCATGAGGCTGGTGAGGAGCATGAGACGTCGCTGTCAAGCTGTCATTGCAGCAAATGGTGGAAACACGCGTTGCTGACATTGTCAATTTTTGTTATTTGGGGCTATCCTTGTTATTGTCTAAATTTTTGGGGTAATAGATATTAAACTAATTAACTAAATAACTAAACTAAGCTTGGGATCAATAAAGTATATCTATCTAATGAAAAATGGTGTTTCTTCTCATTCATTATTAGTAATATCAAAGGGAACCTTTACTTATTTCATTAAAATTCAGACCAAATAGGAAAAGCACTCAAAAACAATATCCCTAACTTGTGAGTAGTGTTGAGTATATTCCTGATATATTGAGGTACATGTAGTAAACATTATGCTAATTTAACTCAACCTTTTTCTTTTTGAAGAAAACTCAGTTTATCACCTCAGATTAGCAAACAGATTCTAAACTAAAATTAGCCATCCAACTATAGGTGGTACACAACATTAGTTTGTCATTGCAGCTATTAAAAAAATAAATAAATAAAAACACAGCTGAAATATACTGCTTCTACTTTGAATTGTTAGTTACCAGCACAATTCAGAATCATGAATGTTCTATGATATCATCCTGGCAGTGGTATATACTTTTTTGTTGTTTGTTTTGTTTTTGTTTTTTAAATTAGCTCTGTTAGCTCTTTAGCTAACAGGGCTAATTCTTATGAAAGAACTGTAAGGCTAATGTGATAAGATTCAAGCAAAAACATCTACTGTGACAAGTGCTAAAAAGAGAATTAAAAGGCTAATGTGGCTAAGGAACTACTGTAAAAGGCTAGCAGACAAATGCTAATGTGAGAACTGAAAGAAGCTTAATTCATGGGGGTGGGGGGCACAAAGTTCAAATATTTTGAATTGTTGAAGGATTAGTGTGAACTCAGCCGTGTATTAAGCAAACCGCGTCTGTCTCTGCCCCATTCGTTATTTTCCAATACATCTTATTATGAATGTTTGTCTTTACATACAGTAAGTGGAGAAACAAAACTGTTTCTCCACTTACATCTTTGGCTCTTCATCCTTCCAGCAGCCTGGATGCAAATGATGCATCAATTTGAGAGACTGTACAAACAGCACGGCCTTGTAATTTTTCAACTTAACTTTATTTCAACTTAACTTCCTTGACCTACACACTGACGCACACGCACAAACACACACACACCATGAGCATCACCACCACAGACAACCACACTGTCACACTCTCTCTTCTTGTTTTCCTAGCCCCTCTGTCAGCTTCAGTCACTGTTGCCTTGTTACACTTCACAGGCCCTGTACAAGTTCACTGAAGCACACAAACAAGTGATCACACACACATTCCCACTCACACATGCCACTTCAGTGCACTGTTATTGTAGGATTTTTGCCTGGTACTTCGATGTGGTCGGACAAAGATAAAAGGTTTGGGTGGCCAGCTCTGTTACAGATATTATAAAATCCCCAAAACACAAGACGAAAGTCACTCTCTGACCTTTGTTTCTCCAGGGAAAAATTGACAGGAAACCCTGCTTCGTAATCACACAGTTTAACATGTTCACACTGGCAGCTGCCTTGTACCACAGGTTTCTTCTATTAAACTGAGGAGCATCCCAGCAGAACATGCCGAGAGACATTTTTACAGTTCAGGGGTTGCAAATGGCAACCTTCCAGTCCAAAATCTCTCACACAACCCACAACAGAACAGAACGAAGCTAAACTATCTGCGCCCGCTGCCACAGTGAGGTAAGACAACCAGGCTCAAAACACAAATGCTTAAAGAACAGAAACAGTGCCATGCTAATTTACAGACATCAGAGGGTCTGAGCACTTCCTGTCTGGAGAAAATACATGGAGTCAGCCACAGGTCAATACATGCATATGGATATATTGACTATCAATGCACATGTCTGCCACTATAGACACATTTAGACATGAGGCTGGGAGGAACATGCCACCGCGGAGAAAGTTTAAGTCCAATTATTGTAAAGCCTAATTTAAACCATATGCAAACCCAGTTTAAGCGAGTTTAAATCAGCAGAGGAGGTTTGTTAAGACTCTGAAACTACATACAGCGGAGAATTTAAAAAGAAAGGTTATTAAAATCCCAAACATTTAGCTCAAAGCAAACACAGATGCATCCAAACCAGCTTTGTGACAGATGAGAAAGACTCTCGTTGGACAACCATTCACACAGCAGCACTCACACATTCCAGTCTCTCACCCTGTCTACAAATATACACTGCGTATCGATCAGGCTCTCGCTGATACCCTGAGGCCCCAGCCAATGATACTGATCACTCCAACCCATCAGACAGACACAGCCCAGAGAAATATCATGCTGATCGATCCTGGTCCATCGAGCAAACAACAGCAGCATGTCAACATATTACTGCAGACTAGGCTTTGACCTATATAGGTTTTTGAAGGACCCGCAGTCATATTATGGAATCAAAAAAGAAATGTAATATTTAGAGTTTTTCATTGTAAATACAGTATATTCTTGATTTTACAGAGACTGAAAAAAATACTTGAAATAATATTTCACTCAGTCTACGTTAAGGTCACGCTCAGCATATATGTAGCGTAGACTACAATTTACTTGATAAAACACAAACATTAAAGCTAAACAATAAGGAGAGTAAAATATGTAAAATATGAGAAATTAATATTTTGAACTCATTCCCTGCCAGTGGTGCATAAAAGGAGAACACAGGATCAAGGAACTTTTATTGTCATACCAGTACATTTACATGTTATGGCACGAAATGAGTACTCAGGTCCCAGTTTAAGCCATCAAGAGCAAGATAGTAGACAAGAGCAAATTATAAACAAGAGG
Source organism: Toxotes lorentzi (assembly GCA_037833715.1). Classification (NCBI taxonomy): domain Eukaryota; kingdom Metazoa; phylum Chordata; class Actinopteri; family Toxotidae; genus Toxotes; species Toxotes lorentzi. Next base: position 26,274,536 of record JBBMJY010000022.1, read on the forward strand.
GCAATAAAATATAAAATATAAACATTAGAGCAAAATTTAAAAATATAAACATTGTGAAATATAAACAATTTAAATAAATTTAAAATAAAGTCTGTGTGCAGGATATGTGCAGTCCTTCATGATGCGGAGGGCCCTCCTCTGCATTGTGCTGTGTAGAGGTCTGAGGTGGTGGGCAGGCTATTCCCCACGGTCCTCTGTGCAGCCTTTGCCACCCTCTGCAGAGCCTTACTCTCAGCTGCAGTGCAGCTGCCATGCCACACAGTGACACAGAGGACCTTCTCCACTGCACAATGACAGAAGCTCCTCAGGACTGAGCTTCCAAGTCCAGCTCGCCGCAGCTTCCTGAGGAAGTAGAGGCGCTGGTGGGCCTTCCTGACTAGATGGGATGTGTTGGTGAGGTCCTCGGTGATGTGTCAGCAGGGTGAACAGGAGGGGGCTCAGCACACAGCCCTGTGGCAAGCCAGTGCTGAGGGTGATGGAGGAGGAGATGGTGTTGTGGATTCTGACAGTCTCTGGTCTGTTGGTCAGAAAGTCCAGGACCCAGTTCCCCAGTGTGGGACTCAGACTGAGGAGGGAGAGCTTCTGTGCCAGTGTCTGTGGGATGATGGTACTTACACCACCGGGTGGTGGTGTAAGTCTGGTGCAGGAGGGGGAGGGAGTCAGAATCCTCGAAGCGGGCGTAGAACCTGTTGAATGCATCTGGCAGGGAGGGGTCCAGTGGGCATTGTGCATCCCTGGTGTTGTAGTTTGTGATGCACTTGATGCCCTTCCACATGCTCCGGGGGTCGTTGGAGGTGCAGTGACCCTGAATTTTCTGAGCATATGTGGCCTTGGCCCTCGAGATGCCTGCTGTCAGTTCTTTCCTTGCCACTCTCAGCGCTGATGCCTCACCTGCCCTGAACGCAGCATCCCTAGCTTTCAGCAGAGCTCTGACCTCAGCATTCAGCCAGGGTTTCTGGTTTGGGAAGCAGGTTACTGTCCTGGTGGTTGCGACATCATCTGCACACGGAGGAGGTGTATTCCTCCAGGTCCACCTCTCCCTCATATGTAGCTGCCTCCCTGAAGCCCTGCCAGTCTGTGCACTAAAAGCAATCCTGGAGCACAGAGGCTGCATCACTGGGCCACACAGTGACAGTCTTCTTTGTTGGCCTGATCCATCTCAGCAGGGGGCGGTAAGCTGGCGCGAGCAGGATGGAGATGTGGTCAGAGAGGCCAAGAGGGGGCGAGGAAGAGCTCTGTATGCATCCTGAATGTTAGTGTATACACAGTCCAGAATGTTGTCTCCTTGTGTGGGGATGGTGACATGCTGGTAAAATCTGGGCAAAGCGTCCGTCAGTTTCACATGGTTAAAGTCACCCGCAACCACGTAAAATGCCTCCAGGTACCTGTTCTGCAACGAGCTAATGGTGTCGTGGAGCTCCTGAATGGTTCGTTAGCATTAGCATTAGCACCCGGCAGGATGTAAACAATGGTGACGAACACCGCAGTGAACTCCCGTGGCAGATAGTGCAGCCGACATTTCACTGTCATAAGTTCTATCGCCTCAGAGCAGTAGTTTTTTACCAGTCCACAGTTTGTACACCAACCTTCATTCACGTACATGTACACGTACAGAGTCCTCCTCCCCGTGTTTTCCCTGACTGGTGGTCACGGTCCGCCCGGAAAAGCTGTAGTCTGTTGATCAGGAAGGCTGAGTCCGGCATGTTGTGGTTTAGCCAGGTTTCTGTGATTCAGAGAACAGCACAGTTCCTCATCTCTGTAGAAACACTCAGCCTCAGACGTTGTCCAGGGAGCGGACGTTGGCCAGAAAGAGTTGGAATCGGCGGTCTGCTGGCCTTCAGCTGGGCCAGCGCGCCTGCCCGCTTTCCTCTCTTTTGTTTTCGGGAGCAACGCTTCCTCTTGCCGGCTGCTCCCCGTAGTCTGCTGCGCCACTCCATTGGAAAAATAAGGCTTAATCCCGCAGCATGATAAGCCATGATGAGTCCAGTTTTTTAGTGATGAAGGTGCATGATAGAGATGAACATCACCATAATTTCACACTCGTATGAACATGCTTTGTGCAATTTTCTTCCTGGCCTCAAACAGAAAGCATGTTTTGTTTTTAAACAGAAAAAAAGGCCTGAGCTTTTTCCATAAATTGCCAATGCAAATTGAAAGCCAACTTTTCAACAAGCCATATGCCTTGGTATTTGTACCAGTTTTAATTTTAGAGCTGTAGCGAATGAAACACATGCTGCAGGAGCTGTATGGTTTGCTTCAAAGAGGGTGCTACTGTATAAATAACTGTGTCATTAGCATAAAAATGCATCCTGGCTGGATTTATTCCCCGAACGTAGTCATTTATGAAAATAGAAGACAGAGGCTAAAATCATTGAGTACAAGTAATTATTAAGTATTGAGCGTATTTGTAGAACATTATGATGTCACAATGAAGTTGACCTTTCACCTTTTAAATATAAAATGTCATCACCTCATCATTTGATCCTATTAGACATTTGTGTGGCACTTCGATTCTTGAGTTACAGCCAGTAATGTGTTTTGGGAGGTTATTGTTGCATTCTTGTTATTAAGGCTGTCACGAAAAAAAAAAAAGAAAGAAGAAAGTTTAATCCTAGGAGAACTAGTATAGAACCCATTCAGATTCGTTCAAACTCACACAATGTAGTCTAATGCTTAAACTCTGTGGGAGAACATGGGACATGGTTCTGTTCAGTCATGCTGCCTCAATGATTTTCTGTTATGATTACCATTATTGTAAGGCAGTTGCAATAAAAAAAAAAAAGATAACCTTACTGTTACATTTGTCAGCACTGAGACCACTATGAAACATCTAAACCATCCAGGAGAAGAAAAGGGAAACACTCATCAGTTTTACAGGGGAAGCTCAAAAGCACAGTCATGTTTCAGCAGAATATTAGCAATCAGGAAGACAGACTGGAGCACGTTCATCCTAACAGAAGGATGGTATCGGCTCAGGATATTAGTCTAATCCTGCACCACACTAAGTCTTCAAAAAAGGTCAGTCCTGTTGAAGCTCCATTATGGTTCAAATATCAGCAGGACTCTTAGACAACCAATCCCCACCCAACAGCAGGGGATTATTACTGGAACTGTGTGTGTGTGTGTGTGTGTGTGGGTGTGTACTGACTGTTGAAGACAGCGTGTCCCTTTGCCAGCTCTTGGTCCACTTCGATGATGTACTCCTCCTGCGTATACCCCCTCGCACAAGGCAACGCCCCCTGCTTGCTTGACAACGACAGCTCGGCCTCTCCGCACAGAACAACCAGCTGCAGATGGAGGGAAAAGAAGAGATGAAAGAGAATAAAAAGAATATTTAGACATTTGCTTGCATCTTAGATCACATCTCAATGCCCTCACAAGCTCCTCAATCCGAGGATTTTTCTTCTCGTGTCGGCCTCGAGAATGTTTCATCAACCTCATTCAAAACTCCATCCGTAAGCTGGGGAAATGTAAAGCCGATATTAAAACAAGTCTGCGGACATTCAATCGCAATACGAAATCACTGACACTCACTTGACTCTCTGGCTGATTATACCCATGGGGGAAACAGAACGACAAGCAGCATGGAACAATTATTGAATTTTTCTACGGTTTCTCAACAGGGTTTGTTGTCCTAACTTGCCACAGTGGAGAATAAGAAAAAAATGTATGCGTCAAAGTGAAAATAGAATCCAGTTTAGCACCAGTCCAAACCGAGACCATTATTAACCACCATGAAGAGCAGCAGACAACTGGGTCAATTAATTCAGATAATAATTAGTGTCTAGACTTGTGTCTCTCCTGTTGTTTGAGCCCCAACATGAACCCTGATACTCCCCCCACCTCCCATCCCACACACACGCAGACACACACACACACACACACACACACACTCACACACACAGATGCACATATTCCCGCTTCTCAGAGCTGCATAAAAGCATCTGTGTGTGCTTCAGTGTGTGTGTGTGTAGTGTGGGGGTGGGGGTTCTTCTGTGATTAAAGTAATGAAGCCAAGCGCAGTGATGTTATTTGCTTCCACTTGACCCAAAAACTCTAAACCCTCACAGGCTCACTCCCCGTCCTGACAAGGAGAGAAGTGGGAAGGGGGTGGGCTGGAGGCTTTCATAGCTTCCCCTATTAGCACAAGGAAGGAAACACATAGATGGCAAGACTGTGGTATGATGCTGCACAGGCTTCAGTAGTCACATTTAGTGAGAGGGCGGAAGAAAAGTGAAGTGGGGAAAAAAAGCAGGAAGAGGATCCAGAGGTCAGATGTCAGGGCATGGAAGGAGTCACTTCAACATATAATAAAAATGACTCAGAAAAGGTTAAGTGTGAAAGTTATTGTGGAGCTTGAAACTACAAGGTTCACTAAATAATAATAATGTTAATGTTAAATAATGATCATGAAAAGAAAACATCAGAATGAAGCCATTAGTCCAAAAGAAATCTGCAACACTTTGACCAAAGTTCCTGTTTCCTAAATGAGAAGATGTTCTGCTTTTCTGTGTTGTGTGTGTGTTGTTTATAGACTCAGAAAGAAAATGAAACTGCATTCTGCATCCAGACACCTTTTCCTCTTTGTATAATTAGAAAGCATATTAATAGCACTGCTTTAACAAGGATGTGGAGCAGACAGCTTTCGTCAATGGTTTTATGTTTCAATATGTTGATTATTTATATTTTAATGGGGTTTTAATTGTGTCAGACACAGCTTGACCACTGAGTTTTTTAGTTAAAGCTGAAGTGAGTCATGCTGCCTCCTTATCCATCTTCCTCTATGGATGTGAAGCTTGGCTTAAGGATGATTGGAATCTGAGGTTTAGAAGGTCTGCCCCAGTATCTCTAGTGCATGTGCATGCTTTGTGTGTTCACAGGGTTTGTATGAGGTCATTAACGAGTTTATTCCCGTTTAAAAGAACAATCCAGTGGTAAAATTAAAAAAGAATATTTCAATTTTAACAACATCAAAATCACCAATGATCCCACTGATTCCTCAAAATAAAGCAAATACATATATATTATTGACATTACTGACGAAAAATACTACTTCGAGGTGAATATATGCATCACTCATTCTTACATCTCCCCTAGTTTCTAAAAGGCCACCTTTCATAGAGGAGTCAGCTCTACAGCTCAACAGCAGTGAGAGTCTCAAAACATCAACAAGCAGCAAGGTTTAAAAGCACAGAAGCCCCCTCACACAAGTCACGTTAGCGTATATTTGCATATAATACATTTCTGCTGTTCATATGTGTAATATCAGAATGTATGAACGTCCTGTGACGTGCATATTCCATCCAGAGGCATCAGCCTGCACGGCCACACATCACGCAAACACTCGTAAGTTTCATTTAACAGCCCTAAACAGGAAATAACAGCCGCAGTCCAACATTTCTTCCTCACCAGGTCCTGTGGAAAACTCTGCACCACATAAAATCCACAGCTCTACATGCTAAAAGCTAATTCTGCACTGTGCATGAATATATCAAAACATCCAAACAAGTATGAATAATTAGAAATTAAAGAACAATTGAATTAAAGAAGTGAAAGGAAAAAATAAAAATAGAAACAGATGGAGCCTTAGGAGATCTCAATAGAAGTCAAATATATTTGAATGTGAAGATCTGACTTGGAAAGAATCTAATATAGCTGTAGAGGAGCTCATCTTTCTCGATCCCCAGAACCTTTGTCCAGATCTTATAATAACCACTCCAGAGTTTATATTAGTCTGGGTCAAAAGAAAAACATATGGCTCGAGTTACGAGAGGGAGCGTGACATCTGTCACACTGCTCTGCAATATGGCTAAGAGCATCTTCAGACACTGCAGAACAATCCATAATAAAACACGATTTTATTCATGTTCTTACAGAGAGAGACAGAGAGAAACTCATTCATGCTTTTCACCTCTCTGGCTGCGTAGTTGTGGTACAGTTGTGATATGCTAGGTTTACCTGGCACTGCGCCACATTGTGATTTTTTTTTAAAGAGTTCCACACCCAACTTCTCGACAGCTGTAGCTGTCTTTGGCTTTGCCTGTTTCTCCTGTTAGCGCAGTAGCAGCTAATCTTAGAGCACCACACATGTCCTTCTGGCACCTGCTAATAACTTGTTTTTCTTCTTCTTCTTTTGTTGCCAATGGCAGCTGGCAAACAGCTTTTAGGTGCATTAGCGCTACCTTCTGGAGACAGTAAGGCCTCACTTACTACCAGGATACAAAAAAACAAGGGACAATATCATTTTTAAGACAAGACGATGAACTATTCAATTTTTACCTCCACCATGGAGGCAGTGTTTTCAGGTGTCAAGTGGCTGTTTGTAGGTTTTGCGGTTGATCTGTCAGCAGGATTACACAAAAAAGTACTGAACTGATTTGCACCAAACTTGATGGAGGGATGGGTCCTGGGCCAGGGAACAACCCATTCAATTCAATTCAAATCTGGTTTAAGGGGTGGATCCAGAAAACTTTCATTGCTTTCTTTAACTCCCAGTGTACTCGAGTGCCATTCTAGTTCATAATTTAATGACTACTCAAAACCATGACCCATCCCTACGTTAAGCATCATCTTTATGAACACTTGTATATTCCTGACATATAAACATGCCTTACAGACAGTTGAATATCCTTTAAAATCATATTCAATATAATTCTGAAGAACAGGATTCGAAAATGACAACAATTTAGCTTCAACCATTCCCCCAGGAAAAAACAGACAGAGGGGATTATGATCAGAGGGGAGGACACTATTTACACTAACTTTACAAGATGTGACACATCTGATAAAATCTGGAAGTCTGTAAACCATCCCATTGTTTTACAGACATTAACATGACTACAGCTAATATTCCTTGCAGCCCACAACCACATACCGATTCATACATAAACAGTGCCTTCAGGTATTAATATAAAACATATAATCAAAGCTTTTATAAAACACTGCAATTTGTAGCTAAAGTAATAAAAGCACACGTACAAGAGGCTTTTAGAGGACTTAAGGAAAAGCCTTTGGGAGTGCTGACCTAGCTGTTTGGGAGGTAAGGCACTGATGGTGGGTTTATTTTAGGATCTGACCTTTGACCCATTGGCACAGCCTCTCTATTGATTTATCTACAAAGTGTGGGTCTCTTTTTTTTATTTATTTTTTTTTTTTTTTGCCTTCATTAAATTCTGCTTACGGTGCATTTACAAGTCCCATCCGTCTTTTGAAGCTAAAAGATACACTTTGCATACCATAGTTAGTTGTAAAATTTCTAAATGTACATCCTATGTTTTTCAGACTTAGTAAGACTGCAAAAAACCTTAAAAAATGAAAAGAAATAGTACCCTGCAGGCACCAACATGGTCAGCAGCAGTCACCTAAAAGCTGTTTGAGCTTTTATAATAAATTAATAAACTATAAAACGTCAGTAAGGACAGCGTACCCGCCTCCCCCCGCCCCAATCCAAAAAATATGACAAATCTTGCTTCATGTCAAACCACCAGGAGATGTTATGAAAACAGCCCTGCCATGCAACGCTGTCTCTCCATCACAAAACGTCCACTTTCACAATAGGTTCGTATTCCCACTCCGAGGGGCAGGTTTTTGGCCAGATTTATACATTTCGTGTGAAATGCGGACGCTCGAGCATCTAGACTTATACTTAAATAAACTGACTGGAAGCCCAACTAAAGAACAGCCACGACTCATAAAACGCCCTAAAACCCTGCCCCATCACGTATTTATTTATTTAAAAAAATAAAATAAAATAAAAATTACATATATATATATATATATATATATATACGCACATAGAAACTGCGATTTTTTAAACGGAGATCGGCGTTCAGTTGAATTGGATTACAGGCCAACAAAAAGCAGAGAGCAACAGGAATTGTGTCATAAATGAGATGCTGAAAGCAGCAGCCTGTCATCCGAGGATGGATGGACGCTTAATAAGAACACACACACGCACACACACACACACTTCGGTAACGGATATTTCTCTACGCAGCCGCATCTGATCTGAAACTTGTGTTTTATCATAAACAGGAACCATCCGGCTACAAATACATTTCACTTGTTTGATAAATAAGAGCGCGCAGCGATGACCGGAGCAGGTCTGGGATCAGCAGCATTTCCCTGCCAGCGTGTGAGCGTAGGCTGCTTTTGTCGGGCCCCTTATTTAGTCTAGAACTGCAGAGAATTCAATTATTTTTTTACTAAAATGAAGCAAGAAAAGGCAGATCCGGAGTCGGTTTTAATCGCATTGTCTTCCCACCCACCCCCTGCAAAGCCTATCTCCTCTATACGGACATCAGCCTCTGCTCCGCTTGAAGCTCCATCCTACCGCAGCCTCAGACAATCGGAGCTGACTCGGTGTCAAAATTAGACATCTTTTTTTTTACCTGCAGAGCCGCCATTAGCATCCAAATCCCCAGAGGATGCATTTTGTTGTGTTCTTCTTCCTAATCCCAGAACCGACAGAGTCCGCCGCGCAACGCTGGACGTCAGATTTTTAATTCGCGGCAAACCCCGGCGGCATTAGGCTGCTTTCCTCCTTCCTTCGACCAGCACCTCCTCCTCTGTGTCTGTGTCTGCTCTGCCCGGCTCAGCGGCGACTCGAGCCTGCTTGGGACTCAACGCCGGCCTCCCCCGCCCCCACTCCCCCCGCGCGAGCGCCTCAGTGCCGCCCTCTAACGGACAACAGGGCCAACTGAGCCCGGCTGTAGAGGTGCCTCCACTCCGTTTATGGCCGGTTTATCAAACCTGTATGACATCAAACAAACCTGTGAATGATTAACTGGTCCAAATCAGAAAATGTGAATCAATAAATCTATGAAAAACAAACTGACCATTACAACCTTCATGCAGGAGGATTTACTGCAGGACTGGTGGATTAGATAAGTTTTAGACAGGTGGACATAATAAACTATGAACTGGGTGTAAATCAGATGTAATCATATCAGAGCACCCTCAGACATATTGCGATGGGTGGAAAGTATAACTCACCTCCCTGAGCCTGAGGAAAGTGCAGGAGGGCCAAATTCTCTGTTGCTGTATGAACTAAAATAAAATCATTTTACAATAACACAGTTTCACAGTGGAAGATTTTGAGGCTTGGTCTTCAAGTGAGGCAAAAAATATCATCATAACCCAGTCTCTTTCTATGGCCTGTTGTGTTTTGGACCTGTTTATGGTGGAGAACAACTGTTAAACTGTGCAGCTTGTCAGGGCCAGAGTGGCAATTGTTCTCAATTAGCTGAATTGTGTTGGGGAAAGTGTCTTTATGACAAGAGTCAAGAACCTCAATTACTGATGGCAAGGAAAGGCAGCGTTCTCCTTTTTTCTTTTTCATGTGCTGCACAGAGTCCATCAGTTCAGGGTCTTCTAATTACATAACGGGTTTTACATAATGTTCATTTAACTATCTGAATGAGAAACATCTTGTATAATCCTAATCCTAATCACACAGATAATGATTTTACAGGTTTATGTCAGGAACATTGTTTTAGTTATTTTAACTTTGTCTGTTTTCCGCCCATGAACTTCAACAGCCTCAAGTATTGAGAAGTCAATCTGAGGTGTGAATCACAAATGGAAGGTCTTTTTGTACAGTCAGAGCACAATAGTTCGTGAGCATTTCAGCATGTGAAATGTATGTTGCATGTTTTCCATGTATGTTGCATGTGAATGCATGTTGGCAGATGCTGACAGTTGTGACGTTATACTCACTAAGTCACTGTCATGTTCTTATTGCCAATAAATCCATCCAATTTATGAAACAGTGAACTGAGCTGTGAGTTCCACAAACAAAGTACAACCTACCTCCCCCCATCAATTACCAAAATCAGGGTGATCTAACTCAACTACAAAACCATCTCAGAGATATCAAAGACGGGTTGGCTCAAAATTTCCTTCACTTAAATGAGGATAAGACCAAGATCCCACTTTTGCTCCCCACATCATACCACCACTTCTGCCCTGAACCTCAGTCGTCTTTCCACCTACGTCTGACCACATGCAAAAGAACCTGGATGTTATATCTGCTCTAACCACAGATTTTGTTTTAATGTATAGCTGTCAGTAATTATTATTTTATATTTTGTAAAAACAAGGTCTCACAACTAAATAACTTGAGTTGTTTACACTATTCACCTGAAATACACAGTAAAATGATCATGTTAAGCAGAGGTAACTCAAGATGGTACATTTCTGTAGGTGAGGGGAGGGCTCAGTAAATTTGAACAGCATGATAAGACACATCTGGTGGGTGTTAGTCCAACTGCTGCGAACCATGGACATTACAACAAGTGAGACGTTACTAGCATTCAGGTTATCTGACTACAAGTCAGTTAATGTTAGCATGCTAACATTAACGTTTAATATTGACTTGTGGCCAAAAAGCCAATTGAAATTATCGAGTAAACGCTAGTTAACTTAATAATGATAGTAGTAACGATAACATACTAACGGTAACTTTTTCTCTGATGGTTGTGAAGTTATTTCTCAGTGAACAGGCCCGATGGAAACTTGTCAGGTAACCGCTAACGTTAGCTTA
>JBBMJY010000022.1:26304371-26316187 GCA_037833715.1 Toxotes lorentzi
TCTATCTATCTATCTATCTATCTATCTATCTATCTATCTATCTATCTATCTATCTATCTATCTATCTATCTAAAAAAGTGCCAGAAAAGCGTCAGGGTTCAGATGTTACCTTTCAGGAATTATGGTTATTGAAGTTTTTGTTAGCTCTCTGCCATTCACCAGCAAGTGAAGGTGCTCTGTGGTTCCAGTATACAGCAAGCATCAACTGGACTAGGTGGTGTGTTTTACTTTCCATATTTATGGTCAGTGTATATTCCTTATAAATGTATATGAAGGCTGCTTTTTTTTTTCTTTGTAAACCACTGACAATATGAACTTGCCTGAACAAATAAGATAAGATAAGACTTTATTGATCCCTGGAGGGAAATTAAGTTGTTACAGCAGCATGATAGAAAAAACACAACATTGCACAAAGTACTACTATAGTAGCACAAGACACTAGAAAAAATATAAAGTAAGTGACAAAAAAGCTAAAAATTAAATATAGAATATACAAAATAACCATAAAAAATGTACAGGTTAGAAATGCAATACAGTGGTGTAATTATGTCCTGCAAAATATCATGAATATCATGAAAGGGAAAAACTAACTCCAATAGGAGTATTACAATTTTGCTATTTATTGCACAGGTGAAAAAAAACTGTACTGTTAATATTGTACAAATAGGAATCACATAATGAGAGTTCATAAAGATGGACAGGGGACAAGAGCATCAGCATGTGACTGAACATAAGCTGAAACACAGTTGCAGCATTGGTTAGGAGGTTTAGGAAGAACCAATAACAGAAAAATGACACCACACACAAATCACCACTTATACAACCTGTACTGAAAACAGACAGTAAATGCCTCTGACTTAGCACAAGGATCTGTGGAAAATGATGTTTCAGTGACTGATCAGACAGCGAGAAGGACTTTGGATCAAGTCAGCCTTTATGGACGGTGTCCAAGAAGAAAACCTTCTCCGAACTTTCCGAACAAACTTTGCCAAAGAACATGAAAAGAAACCTGATGAATGCTGGCAACACATGATGCTAAGGTCAGATGAAACCAAAATAAATGTATTTGGATCAGGTCCAGCATGTTTGGTGACTGCATAGTTCTGACCATTAAACATGGAGGTTGGAGTTTACTGATAAGAGGCTGCACGACTGCAAAAGGTGTGGGAGAGATGGAATTTATAGATGGCACTATGAAAGTCTGTACCCAAAAACTGAATGATAAAATGACTCCGAGAGTCTTTAAGAGTTTTTAAAGAAGAACAAAGTGAAAATGACGATGGCCAAGTATTTACTATAAAGAAAAAGAAAACCTTCTGAGTTTTTTTAAAAACAGAACGTAGAAAAAAACAACCCCTCCAGTTAATTCATCTCCTGCGGAAAATAGTTCCCTCCTTTTTAAACATGAAACTATTTGAAACTATTTGTGGGGTGATTTTTAAAGACAGGCTGGGAAGTATTGCCAGAGATTTGTGGATATATATATATATATATATATATATATTGCCAACCTTTTTTATTGCCAACCTTTTTCTCTCAAAACTGAATGTGATTCATGATGACGAGTCAACTCTCGAAAACCTTTTTGCCACAATCTTTCTGGCTAGACATGTTGACAAGTTTCTTGAGCCTTCAAATGCACTCTAGGGCCACCTGCTGGTCAAAGAAAATATGGTGCAGGGAAAATCGGCACCGCTGAAGCAACTGATCCACACAAACACTTGCAGGGGTTATTTGAAAAAAGCAGTACAGATCCCGTCATGTTTTTCTGCAAACTGTGCCCGCCGGGACTGAAAAAAACAAGTCCGGACGTCCACCACATCATTGTCGAATTTGAAGCGACACATCGAGTTGAAGCCAGTCTTGGGAAATATCTGGAAGTGACTGCGCATCAGATTGCGTAAGATTACATAATTTGGTTCATGCAGGCTAAATAAAATGTATATTGCATCTACAGTATGCCTGTGCTGCACCTCTTTTTCACTTTCTGTCCAATAATACACATTGTTTAAGTGGTAAAACATATACTGACATTGCTTTTTCTTGACTTTTAAAAGTAATCAGTTTCTATGATTCTATAGTAGTATACAGTACAGTTCATTTAGTTTGGGAAGTCAGTGGAGGCAATAATTGAGGGCCGGGGATGGATGAGCAGGTCAGTCAGAGATTCTATTGAACAGGATTAGCTCGAAGCTGCTCCTTAGAAAAATAAAAATAAAAAATAAAAAAATTTACACGAACTGTTCATTTTGGCGTCTATGAACTTAGATCAAATTTAAAAAATGTGAACTAGGAACTTGAACTAGTTCACTTTAATCTGTGTGAACTGAACTTTGAACTAGTTCTTGTTTAGTGTGAACTTGCACAACACTGCATAGGAAGTAATGGAACATAGTGATGTAGCATGTCATCTGAACAGTCTTTGTCTGATTAGTGTGTGCCATTCTGGCAGTGAAGGAGAGAAAATGACTGAAAGGACAGAGGGAAATAAACATTTCAGTTGCAACTGATCAGTTTGTAGAACAGGCCAGTGGATGGGGCTGGGATTTGGTTGGTTTGGAGAGAGGGTAGTGGGTCCCCTAGTGCTGGTGATGTAATTTTACTCATGAACTGCATATAATGCATCTTCTACTTAACTGACAAGAAATAATATCTGCCTTAACTGACAGGGCCATCATGGATGTTTTTTGTTGGCGTTTCCACCGATAAGAAATGGTCCAACATTTTTAGAAGTGGTATCAACTTTGAGGCGGAGACTTTCTTCTCCTCTTGAGAGCTCTGCTATGGCATCATTAAAAGGTGACAGCACACTCAAACAATAATAAAAAAAAAAAAACTCCTCTGGTGTCAGTGTAGAGTGATGCCCCAGCTGCACCCACCAGCTCGCTCAGTTCAAAAAGCCTTTGAAACCTATGGAACGTGCTGTTCCAGCCAGTTTCCACTTCCAGAATTAGTTTTAGTTGCGCCTGTCCCAGGTCCCAAGTCTTTCCTTTATACAGAACATAACAATATAAGGATTCTGAGTGACACCATGCTAACACAGTAACAAAGACACAATAAAATATGTAGTAGAATAAAAACTGGTCATCATGATGGTGTGAATGAAAAGAGCATGGCGTGTAATGCTATGTAAATATAATGTAACATCTCTTAGCAGTGATGGTACTCTGGCTTCCTCCCACAGTCTAAAAACATGCAGATTAGGTTCAACAGTGACTCTAAATTGTCCGTAGGTGTGAATGTGAGTATGAATGGTTGTTTGCCTGTGCAACATATCGCCTATATTCAAAGCTTATAATTAAACCACAAGGAAATGTTGTTCAACATGTGTACTTGTAACTGTGCAAGTAAGAAGCTACAAAAATATCCTGCTTGAGTTATTTAGATTTTCAACAAAGTTCCTCATCAATATTAACTCTTACACTTCCTCTACTTATATTACAGTTGATGTAACATCTTTGCTATATATTTAGTTCCAGCTGTTCCCAATTACTCTTGCCTCCCTGGTATATTAAGTCTCTGTGTTCCTCTCACTCTTTGTCAGTTTGTCAAGTTCTTATCGTTTGTACATTTTGTCAGTATCTCTCTCTCTAGTCTTTTTGCTAGTTTTTTGTCTCCTCTTTTCTTGGATCCCTGTGTTTTTAGACTTTGCCACTGTCAACTACAAGCTGAGGATTGTAAGTTCTTGTAGTTCTTCACATTTGCATTGTACTTTGGGTTAAGAGTTCTCACATTTCCCAGTGTTAGTATCCCCTTCTGTCTCCCAAAGTTGGCTGGGATTGGCTCCAGCCCCCTAATGACCCTTAAGAGGATAAGTGGTGTAGAGGAGGGATGGATAAAAAATGTGGAAAAATATTTTGTACGCACATCAATGGTCACATACACACCTGTCTTATAGGCAGAACATTTGTAGGGTGCAGTTTGTTGACAAACCCCCTGAACCCTTAATCTTTGACAAGGGGGAATGGCTAGCACTCCTAAACCAGCACTCCTAAACCACCATGCCAGTCAAGGCTTCATCCGATTATTGTTCCCTAGAACCTACGGCAAAACATATACATAAGCTATGTAGTGTTGCCACCCCATATAAAGAACACACAATGGGCACTGGAAACCCTTTGAACGGATGTTGCAGGTCGGCAGGCCAGAGTATGTGCTCAAAAAGTCATTTTTTTTCACCTGCGTAGTCCACAAGGTAACAAACAAACCTTCCCAGCCCTTCCTGGTTGGGAAGGTTAACTATGAGTTGTAATAAGCTGCTGCACAGATGACCTATTAGTCTCAGTGCTTCAGAGGTCTGGAGCCAGGAAATGAAAACAACACTGTGAAAATTATTACAAACAGTTAATCTAGAATGGCATTGGCACAAAACAGACATGTCTGCAGTGAAAAAGTTACTAGTTACTAATACATTTGACTCAGTTCATCCTAGACTATGCTGATAGGCAGCATAAATAAGGGCATTTTCACATCTTGTGGATGTAGACAAAGGTCTGGTCCTCACAGTTGGAAAATGTAGAAAATGTAGTGGTATAAAAGGTAAACAGATTAAGGGTCAAATGATCAGCCTTTGGGGACACCAGTGCATTGTTGTGTCTAACCTTACTGTCTCTGTGAACTTTGAAAGCAGTCCCACACCACAAATAAGCAACAAAGGACTTCTTACCAGACTGGCAGACAGTTCTTTGAAGGGAATGTCAAGCCTTAAAGTAACATGATTCACAAAGCATGTGCAGTTGAAGTGGCAGTATCTTCTCTTGCTTTCAGACTGCACGGAGAACGAGGTAGAAAGCTAACTTGACATACAGGACTTCTTTACATGCACCTGACTTTGTCAGTGAGACTTTTTATTTATTAGCCCCCCGAGATCTTTATCCATCACATGAATGATGCTCCGAGCTACAATACATAGTATAAATGAATACTCTGCCAAGATAAAGATATATTTCTATTTCTAAATCATATTACTAATATTACTTAATAACAACAGAGAAATATTGTTACACATGCAGGGAAACAGGACGGAGGACCTAAGTGCAGACAGACAAGTAGGAAATTACAAGAAAAACAAAAACCAGGAGAATCCATCTATCCATTCATTATCTATACCACACATCCTCTTAAGGGCCGTGGCACAGTCCAAAAACACAACTAAACAGGGATCCAAAAAACAGGAGACAAAACACTAGGAAAAATAATGAGATATGAGATTGGTAATTTTTCTATTCCATATCTTAATTACTGATATACTCTGATTCTTTCAGAAGGTGTTCTCATTTTTGCAACATGACCTTTTATCATTTTGATAAGAAAGTCATATTTTGACATAGTTGACAAGTTCCATTGGTAATTGATAGTCAAGAGTTGCTAGGACATCACATCAGGAACCCCACATATGTGTTATTTGTAAAGAGAGACATCTGAATTTGTTTCAGAGCGGGTGTAATTATTTATGCTGTATTCTGTAGTATGGTTAAATAGAAAAAAGGAGAACATCCAGGTATCACGCTTGAAAAATCAAAACAACTCAAGTAGGATATTTTTGTAGCTTCTTATTTGCGCACACACATGTTGAACTTCCAGGCCACAGAGACCCCATCAAAGCCCTCATACCTGAGCATTAAACCTGTGGAAAAACATTTGCTTGTGGGTTAATTATCACCTTTGACTATAGTCGATGTATCGCACATGCTGAGCATTCATTAGGCACCTCACAAACTGAATTTGTTTATACAAACATTCATATCAATACGATTGAAAGTGTGATGATACATGCTGTACTTAGGAGCAGTATTGGAAAGTCCTCAGCATCAGCAGGGAGATTTTTTTATGTATTTATTTTTGTGTGAATAAGAATTCTGCTGCTGATCATGTGCATGTCAGATATAACCCACTCAGAGTGAGGCACGTTGTGACATTTCTTCCTCTATAACACTATGGCTAGCCATGCCCTTTACACAAGCAGCTGATCGACGTGGTAAGTCAGTGAAACAATGCATTGGAAACACTGGTAAGGTTTGTAGAGCAACAGCCAGCCAGTCATCTGGAGAGCAAAGAAATGAGAGAAACCTCTGCACTCTGAGTCTGACATGACTGCGACAGAAGAAGTGGAGAAGGCTTCAAAGACACTGAAGGCAGCAACACTTGTTATGTCTAACAAGATCTCCCCATCTCTGTCTGTTGCACCTTTGCATGCACAGCTGTGAGATGGTGTGCAGTGTGCCACCAGTGACTACACACTGATAAAGGAACAACTTGAACTTAAGGCAAGTTTATATACTCTTTTGACAAAACCAAGCCTGTTAAAGCATGGTGCTATACTTTTTTCCCCAATATTTTCAATGTCAGAGTATTTTAAAATTTATTTTTCATGGTTCTTATGCAGAATTTCTTAAAAATCACATCCATACCCATTACTCCTACCCAACAAAACCCAGACCTGGTGTGAGTGTTCACTGCTCACGGATGGGTTAAATGCAGAGGTCAAAACATAACTGGCATATAAAAGATTCTTCTTCTTCAAGGTACATGCACCTGGAGGATGAGCTGTGGTATCAGCTATTGATCATCATTTCAACACTGTCTCGTTCCTGTCTGAGGAGGACTGTGAGGACACATTGTCCAGACTACTAACTGAAACCGACCGGCAATTCATCCAATAGTTGCTGAGACATTTCCCTCTGAACCAAAAATGGCTTCCTATTTGTGATGCTGATGATGAAGTAGGAACAATGGTCTGGGAATCTCTGCCAGATTTTGTGTCGATTTATCAAGTGCATCCTTTGGAGATACTTAAAAAAATAAGTGAGAACTTGGGTGAAGCTGGAATGAAAAGTCAGCATGTGAACATGTCGTTGGGATTTATTTGTGTAAGTGTCGATAGAAAACCGAAATAGCATTTACATCCATCCAGTATTTCTAGAGATTTCAGTGTGGTCCAAAGGAGTATGCCAACCAAAAGACCAACACCTCCATCCCTAGAACTGTGCTGATAGCATGGTTTAACACTTTTGCAACAGGGTTCTTTTAGTGAAGACATTTTGTTTGGCTACTGTTCTTCAGCTCCACTCGGTTGCTGCTGAAACAACAATAAGAATTGTCCTGGATGTCCAAAGGTGAATTGATTTTTTTTTACTTAATCAGTCAGACTCCACTGTAAAATGAAGTTATTTCGTCTTCCTTCCACTGAATACTTTGTCTGCTTAAACAAATCAAATGCCTCTCCAACCACTATTCTTCTTATGTATATAATATAGGGCTCAGCAGCTTGGGCTGGTTCCTGCTTGTGCTGCTGTGGTATTCTGCTTGAAAAGAGCAATCTGATTGAATGCAAGAGAGATGATTTTAGTATAAAATGACAAAATGTCTCTATTTCAACTAAAAACTGCAGTATTCTGTAGTTTTCATATCTATATTGATCAGTGTATTAACAGCAAAAATACATTTTTGTCTATTTCTGTGTATCTTGTAGTACTAAAGATTTATGGGACACCTGCTAAGGGCAGAATGTTAGGAAATCAGTCACCTGTATCAGTAATGAAGGTAGATCCCTGCGTGAGCAAGCTGAAGTGAAAGTGAGTTATAATAAGAGTCAGAGGGCTGTAGTCATAATTTATGGTGAAGTTTAATGCAATGATGATTTACAATGAAACAAACATTAGACATCATCTGTACTGTGACTACACAGAAAAATGTGTGATACAGCTGATATTTGGCCACTGACCTATCATGAGTTATAAAATCCCAAAGCAAATCATGGTAATCAGGTTATGGACAATGTAAGAGCAGGCAGTCACTGTACAGTGTCACTGTAGACACCGTAAAACCTCATTTTCTCTCAAATAAATAAAACACTCACAATAAAACTTCCAGACATTATATCGTGATCTTTACATGGCTGACAACTTGTTCTCTGTTTTTGTAACTGTTTTTGTAACTGTGGTCACAGTTGCTCAATCATAAGATTATGAGCATTTATATCACAGATTAAAACAGATCTGAGTTCTAACCTGTCAACATTAAACAGCCAATTGTCCATCTACCATTGGTTTAGTATTTGGTGCCAGGTTATGTCACCCATGTCAGTAAATGCTCTACAGATATGGATGTTGTTTTGGTTGACTATTGTTTTTCCACAGAGCACATTGTTTGTCTCTTGCCTCCCATCTAAACAAAAGAAAAGTCATTAAGTATTTACCTATGTAAAAAACAGAACACCCATATATACAATGGCAGCACTTATAGTCTGGTGCTTTTCCACTGCTGTGTGCTGTGTACTTGCAGCAGCCCCTCGCAGGGTTGCTCCAGCAACAAGGCAGCATCCATCTAACGCTGTGCCAACCTAAAACTCCAACACAGCATTCTCTCTTGAGCCACCAGGTGTCACAAGATTTTTGCAACTTTTGCATGAGATTATGGGATGCCATGTAGGAGAAAATGATCTGGAAATATTAGTAACATTGTAATATATTCAACTGATAAGTTTATCTGCAGCAAGACCCTGAACACACACCCTGGTGTGTGTGTGTGTGTGTGTGTGTGTGTGTCTAATTACACACAAAAAAACGAATCAGAAATTATAGGAGTGTACTGTATGTACATTCACTTGTGAATGTGACCATTTAAGAACAGAATAGAATAGAATAGAATAGAACAGAATGCCTTTTATTGTCATTATACATCTTTTTTTACATGTACAATGAGATGT
The DNA here is from genome assembly GCA_037833715.1 of Toxotes lorentzi. Taxonomy (NCBI): domain Eukaryota; kingdom Metazoa; phylum Chordata; class Actinopteri; family Toxotidae; genus Toxotes; species Toxotes lorentzi. Next base: position 26,313,079 of record JBBMJY010000022.1, read on the forward strand.
GCAACATATATGTAAAATATATACAACATAGAATAGAATAAAATAAAATAAGATAATTTTAGTGGTATGTACAATGTGACCAGACAACACAACATATAAGCATTTTCAGCATAAGCAGTTTCTTCTTATTTACTTATGAGGACTTTTCCACAGGCCCTGGTGCAGTAGCACTGCCTCCACACTTTTCCCAACCAGCCGTGCCCCTCACCTCAGATCAAAGATGCCACCCCCCACCACCACCCTTTGGAAGGAGGAGGGAAATTGTTTATCACTCGACTACAGGAAACATGGTTTACACTGTGTTATTCACCCCGTTGGGTTTTGCGCTCCCTGGAGAAGTGGATGTGTTTAATTTTCTCAGGCTGTATCATCCATTACAGGGTGGAAATAGAATCATCTAGGAGCTTATCTAGTATTAGCCTCCACACCCACGTGCTCACCCATCCTCACCCTCACCCTTCCCCAGCACCTGCTAAAGGAATGAATTGGAATGGGTCAGAAGACTGAAATTAGCCCTGAAACAGAAATCAGTTTGTTTTTGTTTATGCAGTAGAAAAATGCATTGGACATGATACTAAAGGCAAGCTCTCTTGTGTATTGTATCTCTAATAAAGATCTGCAGAGAAAAGGCTGCAGATGACTGTGTTTGTGATTGAGGCACAAAAAATGTGTTGAATTGCTCTGCAGACACCCACTCACATCTGGCCTTCCCATGACTGTCATGATAAGTCCCCTCTGTTCCCTTCTGCCCCTTATGTACCAACAATCTCCCATTCTCATTTTGCTGAGGTCCTCCTGCTGACGTGCTGCATATGACGTGTCATTTCTGGTTGCTTGCGTTTCTATTACTGCTAGCATGCTTTGCCACTGTGTCTCTATGCTCTTAATGTTCCCTAGTTTCTTCATTACACTGGTTAATTACCTGCTGTACATTGAAACTTACACTTAACTGTGCTCAACAACTCATAGCCCTGTCCTTCTTTTAGCAACTTTCTCGCCAATTGTTTACATACTGTTCAGATCTGCTAGTTTCTTAAGCTTAGCAGTTAGTTATGGCTCTCCCTCTCACTCTCCTGCTCTCTCTTCCTTGGTGGATCTTGTGTTTTGTTATGGCTTTGCCTACTCTAGCAGTAATGCCACATGTAATAAATGTAGTTTAGTTGCTGTACTGCAGGTAAGGCTCAGTGAATTGGAAGCGCTGCACTTCACCATGGAACATTAACTCCTGTAGTTAGTTCCAGTGCAAGCCCACCCTGATAGCTCCCTGGCAACCTGGAAGCCAGGGCTGCTGGGTGGCTGTCCGTAACAAGCATATGTCTAAGCAGAAGCCCACGGTTTACCACCAACCAGTTCACATTTCAAACACGTTCTTGCCACTCAGCGACACACACCCACTGAGAAACCAACTGTAATTACTGTCATATCCAGAAAACTCTAAGTTATGTTTTTGTCTTCTGTTGTCTTGTGATTTTTGCTTTTATTTTGTAACCTGTTCTCCCTTGTGTTTCAGGTAGCTTGCCCTTCCTCTTGTGTTCCCGCTCGTCTGATTGTTTTCCCCGCCCTGATTGTTTCCACCTGTTCCCCATTACCCAGTGTCTATATATTGTCTGCGTCTCCCTTTGTCCTGTGCCAGTTTGTCTTGTTATATTGTTAGAGAACCAGTGTTTATTCCATGTTTAAATCCTTCTTCAAGTCATGTCTTGTATTTTGTTGATACTTTCCTTGCCTTTGTTTATTCAGAATTGTTTTGTTACTTTGTCAAGTTGGTTATTTAGTCTTTTTCCTCTTAAGAGTGATTTTCTTTTGGTACTTTGTTGTTTATTTGTACTTTGTCTGAGAGTCATACATTTGGGTACAAGTCCTAGTTCGTAACAATTACTTACAACTCTATTTTGAGAAATGTGAAATTAGCATCACTGATGACATGCACAGCCGCATGTCATCATTTAACCAGCAAAAGATGTGGGCTTTCTAAATAATTGGTGGACCTTCGGGGGAATACCTGGTCAGCTTTTTCTGAGGGGCTTCAACACTTTGTAAACATGCCTGATTCCCAGCCCACTAGCCTCCAGCATGTCATCTTCCAACCTGCTAGCCACCAGCCAGTCTCTCAGCCAGGTAGCCACCTGTTCTTAAGACGGCTTGCCTCCCGTCTGCATCCCAGTCATCAAACCTCCAGTCTACCTCCCATTCAACTAGTCACCCGTCTGGTCTTGCACTCAAGTTGGCAATCCATTTGCTTATTCCTGCTTCTACATCAACTAGCTTACTGTCGGATCCTGAACCTGAAGACCCTGAGCCTTTCATTGGAATTTGAATGGCTATCTGCCAGAGATACTTAGGGGGAGGAATCCCTAGAAGGAGGCATGGATCTTGGAGACATCAATAACTCAAGTTGCCCTCCTCCACAGAGGCTCAGTGGCACAGGGACCCCGAGCCTCTGCTGCCCTGCTTCATCCCTGTTCTGCCCCCGAGTGGTCTGGCCAGAGTCCAGTATTTTCCTGTTGTCTGCCGTAAGAGTGGCTCTCCCACTGACTGTCTTGCCAGTGTGACAGTGGGCCGGAAGGGCTTCGGCTGACTTTGTATCGCACTTATATAATAAATATGACTTGGATCTTTAAAGGTCTGTGCTTGCGTGGGTGGGTGTGGGTGGATGTCTGTGTGATTGCCCTGCAATTGATTGGCAACCAGTCCAGCGTGTACCCTGCCTCTCGCCCATAGTCAGCTGGGATAGGTTCCAGCTCCCCCGCGACCCTGATGGATTAAGCGGTAGAAAATGGAAGGATGAATCTTTAGAGACAGTGTATCCATTTTTGTTGTTTGTTCACTACATGTTAGTGAGGGTGAGACCCTCCATTAGCCATGCTAGTAATATTACTACATGAATGATCAGTGATGGCAGATTGGTGACAGTTCCCTCCCCTTTAACTGGAACATTTAGGTGTCCCAACAATACCTGGAAAGGTTGCATGCTTACAGTGCAGTGTTATGTATAGATATAATATATATATGTATATATATATATATATATATATATATATATATATATATATCTCTAACCCCTGTGCCATCCCCACATCTCTTCAACTTGGGTGCGCTAGTGGCAAAA
>JBBMJY010000022.1:26330807-26341278 GCA_037833715.1 Toxotes lorentzi
ATTTGTAGTTTTACAGAGAAATTACACTTTCTGCATTAAAATTCCTGCCAAAAACAACAGACGGCCTGTTCCTTGGAGGATGTTAGTGCTGAAGATATTTTGTTAAGCTAGCTGTATAGCTGTAAGAAACATTGTCTGCAACAACCTTCAGTGAGGACAGCATACTGTGTTTGTGAAATTAAAGCATTGAAGAAATTAACAATTTGAGATTAAAAAAACAAGGAATTGTGGAATCTGAAGTCCTAAATTTAAAATAAATCTCTGACTCATCCAGCAGCTGAACACACTCCTGACCTTCTTCCTACAATGGAACTCAAACATTGCTCAGAAAGTTCATCCAACACTGTTGCAGAAGTTCCCACAAATGTGTCGCACTTGCTTTTGTGTTTGATTTGCTTTCATATTCTGTCCAGTTCATCCCAAACCAGCTCCATGTGGTTTAAGTCTGGAGACTGTGCTGGTCTTCATCATGTGAAGCCATCATTCTTTTATTCTTCTGATGTTTTGGGTCTTGCTCTAGGATGAAGCCCTGATTCTGATAGAAATATATAGAACAATTTCTGTATTGTCCTGATAAAGCATCAGAAGGTGTACACACACATGGGGTTTGGAAGTCATCAGCTAAAGCTGGGTCACCTGCAGGTGACTTGCTTCCATTTTTTTTTTTTTTTTACTGTGGGCAATTTACCACGGACCTTTGTACCATCTAAAATTATCCACTGGACTTGAACTGATGACATTTTGGAAAAACTGAGGTGTTCTAAAACACCTAGAGATGCCTGACAGAGCAGTCTGTGGCATGTGAGGCTGCACTTATTGCTCCAGATGACAACAGTTTGTCTGCAGCACCTATCAGCCTCCTGAGGCCAGAGTTAAAGTCCTCCCAAAGTAAGGTGGAGGTGAGATTACACACAAATAAATATTACATTCAACAGACACATGATATTCTTCTATCACATATGAACAAGGAGCCAGGAATGACAAAATGAACGACACACATCATTAGTGTGTTTACAGCACCTCACTCGTCTCTGTGACTGACTCCTCCGAGGAGCAATGAGGAAGACACATTAAATACATTAAAACCACTTTCACATGACACTAATCTAAGTTCTGATTTACACTGAATTATGCATCCTCTTCCAGCTATCGCCTGAGATGAGGGAGGGGATAAATATAATAAAACTCTGGAAATAAGTCATCGGTTTGCAGCCAGAATCATCAGACACTGAATTGTTGCCACTGTTACATCCCCTGAGCAGAAGCTAGAAGACAGAGAGGGAAGAAAGATCTGTGCTGTGTTGTTCCTGGGATGCAGGCTTTATGCTTTTGGAAGATCACAGCTATAGAGTCTGTGTAACCACGTGGGCCAATGTTTGCATAAAAGCTTGAGCAAGCACACTTGTTTTGTGTTTAGTGTGTCTGGTCTGTTCTTACACCTTCCCTACACCAACAGATGCTGTGTTAGTGTATGGAATCTCTTCTCCTCTGTTTCACATGCACAGGACAGAACAGGACTACGAGGACCCTCCCTTCTTTCCCCGACTACATAGGGTGTCTACACATGCACATGTGTTCCAAACATGTGCACTAGACATCAAACCTCTGACCTCTGTGTGTGCATATGCTGGGCAGTGCACAGAGAATTTACATCATGTATACCTCCACGTAGATGTGGAAGGTATAAAACTGCCTTCAGTCTGTAGTGACCACAACACTCCAAATTTATGTTGGTCAGAAAGAACAACAATCTGAATTTTATTTTCAGAATAATGTTAGTGGAAAGTGTGTTAGAGGAAAATATTCTGAACGATCCTTTGGTGATCACTCATAAAAATGTCACCACTTGATGTCACTCAGTGACAAAGCCATGCTGGCATTCAGCATGGCATTATCTTCTAATCAGCAGTGAACCTGAGTCAGCTGAGGCTGATGTGAATGTCATTAGTCTTCACTGAAAAGGATCACAAAGGTTTTTAGATTCCATAAATCCATACTGGATTACTTAACAACCTGTCATATAGATATGGAGACATTTTACTCATAATCACGGTTGTAACCTAATGGCAGCAGAAGAGAAAAGTCAGAGGACCACCATTCATCCTCTGGCAACATAAATACAACATTTCAGTTCATCAGACAGCTGTTGAGATATTCCAACTGACCACAGAGCCAATTTTTTATGGTGTGATGGCATTCAAAGTCAGAGGGAAGAAGCAAATGGAGTTCCTGGTAAGTTTTGACATCAGTTGTAGTGTAAGCAGTGAGCACGCTGCTACAGCCCTAGCTAACACCTGTACAGTCAGGTACACTGACTTCCTTGATAAGACCTGACAGTTTGCACTGGACTCAGCTTGGTCTGGATCACTCTACCCCTTCTGCACTGGGAGTCCGTGTTGTGCAAATGGCAGCACCACTGCTGTTGGAATGTATTGCAAACAAGCCAGCTTAATGAAACCTCTTGTTTGGTGGAGCTCCGTTGCCACTGGGAGCACCCAACGTCTAATGCAGCAATTAATTCAGCACATAAGTTGTGAGCGAGTTATGCAGGGAAACAGTTCCCACTGCAGCTGGTCTGATTGCATTATAGCTGGGATATAAATGAGATGGCGGAGCCACAGAGGAGAGCCTCCTGCTGAGGCAGAGAAGAGACCAGGGCTGTGCTCACAATGCAGGATCACGGTGAACCTCAGGTGAACGATATCACCCATACACCAACAAACAGAACAGAGCAACAGCAATGCTACAAATCTAAGGTGACAAAAATGACATATCCGTCTTTTATGGTGACAGTATAATCCCTCCAAGATTCAAAGGCTCACATCATCTCTTTGTCTGTATTTCCTCTATTGTGCCTCATTATCAGCCATGTTAAATATAGCTCAGCTCAGCGCATGTTATGCTGCATGTATCCCAGGTGAAAGAAGTAAGGTTTACTCACCATCATGGCAAAGCTGTCTATCCAAGCATTCAGATGTGTCACAGCTTTTTTAATATCTCATATGTGGGTCAAATGGCCAATCGGCCACAAATTTAAGATCACTTACCGTCTTTATTGTTGTGTCTGATTGGTGGAAACTTATGTCTCAGGTGTATGAGATGGACAGAGCAGGGCTGTAGATAAGAGGGCTTAGTCCAGGCACTTTGGGCTTCGTGCAGAAGCCCAGGCAGTGCAGTGCATAACAACACACATAATATGAAATATGAAGCAAACAGTACATTTGGCCAAACATACAGTAACATTTGGAGCAATATTCATGTCAGAAAGTCCACAGTTCCTTGTGTCACACTCTGCTCCAGCCCATGGACTCAGTACTTTTCCACTGCCCTGCTCACACCACACTCACTGATCACCACACCCACTCTCAGTCACTGATCACACACCCACTCTCACTCACTAATCACACACCTGCTCTCACTCACCAATCAGCTCACCTACCAGTATATATTCTCCAGCCTCACACTCACTCACTGCCAGATTGTTCTCTGCTATGCAAGACTTTCCAGCGTTTACCTGCCTGTCTTCCCGGTACCGACCCTGCCTGAGTACGACCTGCCTGTTTTTCCTGATCCCCGGTAAATTACCTCTGCCTTCTGTTTTGACCATGAGCTCAGCCTGTCTCTCTCTGGACTGTTGGTCTGATTCTGCCTGCCTCGACCAAGCCCCCTGCCCAGCCCGTGAACTGTTCGTGTGCCAGTTAATAAAACCTATTAACGGATCATCAGTTCATTGCCTGTTTTGTACTGCACTTGGGTTCATACTATACACGTCACACCTTGAAAAGACTGTGGAAGTTTATAAAGGCAGGAGCAGCAGCCCCAGTGCCCTCAGAAGCACTATCCTTATTTCCATCAGAGCAGACTATTGAAGCATCTCTGTCACTCACTGTCAACAGGCAACTGTCAGCCTGAAGGGCTGCTGATTCACTATTCTGTCTCATCTGATAATGAAACAACAGGGCATTGTCACATTGTCATTGTTCCTCTGTTTCCATGTCACACACACACACACACACTGAGAGAATTACACAGTGAGTTTCTAGTTGTACTCTGTGTGTTCTGCTCTTTGTGCGCTTTGCTCTGCAAAAGTCTTTGCAAGCTAAACAACCACTTGAGAATTTCTCCATCTCCAACTGCCCTGTTCTTCATTAATATTATGTCAATACACACACACAAAAAACACAACAACCTCCCATTCAGTAAACGTGGAGTGCAAACCAAGAACCTGCAATGTTGTGTTTGAAGAGAAACTAACACAATAACAGCATAACAGATACAGAATATCTGAGGTCAAAAAAGGATTCAGCGACTGTGTAGAAAGTCTTAGATCCACAGCAGGTTTTATGCAAACTATCATTATTTTATTTTCCATGTCACAAAAACAAGACTTTACATCATGCTGTCAATTTAAATACAGACCATTTCTTCTATTCCTGGATTAGCCTCGAATATGTGTGTATCTAAACAAAAATGGATTCAAATTTGTAGTACCACCGGATTCTGCTCCTACATACAGCAAATTCTTGTAAGCAGTTGTGTGCCAAAGGCTAAATTATGATTTTCCTTAAGCCTCAATCAAGTAGGACATGTCACAGAAATCCAGCTGACAGCTGCTGATAGTTTCGTCAAAACCAAAAATGTCAACCTCATGGTAGTCCCAGAGGTAAAGTCAATGGATCACCAAAGTCAGCAGGATTTATCCTCTGATGAGCATGAGTGTCTGTTTAAATGTATGTGCCAATCCATCTAAGAGATTTGGAGACATTTGTGTCTAACTATGCTGCTAGTGTGGCTAAAAACAAAGTACTATGTATGTGCTCTGCTTACTCTGCTTTTGACATACACCTCACAATGCAAAACACAAAGGAAATGGAAGAGCTGCTCACAGGTGGAACTAGAAGTACCGCATGGTGGTGTTAGTCTTTGCTTGTAGGCCGGGTACAGGAATAATGAGATGTGGCCAAAGTGGGGTCGGGGTGCAGCCCTGTATGTACCGCGTATGTTGCTGTAGACATGATCCAGTGTGTTTCTTTCACGGGTGGGAATGTCCAAGTGTTGATAATATTTAGGAAACACGGTCCTTAGATTGCACTGGTTAAAGTCGCCAGCAGCGATAAAGACAGCGTCACGATGAGCCGCCTGTAATGCGCTGATGATGCCATGGAGTTGGCTCGCAGGGGGATGTAAACAGAGGCCAAAAACACAGCAGTAAATTCCCTTGGTGGATAGTAGGGACGACATTTCAGCAGTAAAAAGTCATCTGGCGAGCAATGCTAATGAACAGTCCGTATGTCTCCACACCATGTATTAACACGCAAACATCCCCTTTGGCCTTACCGGAGACTGTGAAATGTGAAATTATTATAATATATGTTCTGTACATTCTGTATATTTCTGTATGTACTGTATACCATAACATAACTATTTATACTTTAATAACAATAATTAGATAATTATGTATGTATATATATATATATAGATAGATAGATAGATAGATAGATAGATAGATAGATAGAGATGAATGTATGCATTTGTTTATATATATTCTAGTAAAATGGCATAGAAATAGCATAGAAATGTGTGTGTATATATGTATATGTACATGTATAGATATATTAGGGGTGTGCATCTCTCCAATATAAGATGATCCGTATCATCACTGAAGTATCTTGATACATGGGGTATGATACGATTCAGAAACGATACATTTTAAAATGGAACGATTCAGTTCGCTTTGGCAGGATTTCATTACGATACGCTTCAATTCGATGGGGTATGTCACAGTTTCTTGTTTAAAGTAGACAATTTACAATTTGTACAATTTACAATTATACATTTTGCATTATGAATTAACATAAGTCAGAACTATAAATGTGGCATTACTTGCGTTCCAATAGATTTGTCAAAGACTAGAGAACAAGTATATCTGTGACTTTTGACATGTGAATTCAGAAACATGTCATGTTTATTAGTGTAACATATTGCACTGTAAGAATCATTATTGGCACAAATTAAAGCCAAAAAACAACTAAACAAGATGAAGGAACTAAAACTTTTGGAGAGATCTGTTTAGCCTCAGATCAAGAAACAATAAGCTACTTGAGGTAGAATATAACATTTCAAAAGACATCCCTCATGTAATATTTTCTGAAAACGGAACACAAAGTGGCACAGGATCACTAAAGTGTAAGCCCTCGTTCAGAATATCAGTCTTTAAAAGTGCTGTTTTGCTATTTAATTAGCACTTGCTTGATAAAATCTAGTGTGGTGTATTTCACTTTTTTGAAATTGTCACTACTTTGACAGGTGCTATCAACCTGACAATGTCTTCAGCAGAGAGAGAGAGAGAGCAGCTGCTACAGAAACAAAAGAAAATGAGTGACGGCAGGAAATGTAGTAAAATTTGGATGCATTTCAATTACATGGATATACATCTAAATACAATAATCCATATAAATAATAATAAACATATAATATGTTTTGTACATTAGTAATTGATTTTACACATAATTTTACATTATTTTGGTAATAAATTAATTTAAGGAGCCAATCTGAGGAGCCACTTGGGAGCCAAAAGAGCCGGCTCTTTTTAGTGAGCCGAGCCATAAGAACCGGCTCTCTTAAAAAAGCTGGAATTCCCATCTCTACTGAACTGACCGACTGCGTATTAGGAAACTAAACTCAAAACTCCACCTAGTGGTGTGGTTGTGGCACTGCACGCAGACTCAAGAAAGAAGGGTAATATATACGCACTTAATGTGTTTAAATGCTATTTTTTTAACAAATATTTTGTTAACAGTACATGTTAACAAAATATTTGTTCCTTTCCCTAAAAAAACATTTATCCACATTAATTTTTACTCAACTTATTCTAAACCTCTCTGTCTCTCTCTCTTGCTCTGGCCCTGTTAAGACCTGGTATTAACATGTGGCTGTTACAGATATAAGTCCTGCATATACACCCGGCCGCACTAAGAATGTGTCTTTAATGATACATACACCTCTGAGGACCCATCTATATAGACTTTGTTATTAATCCATTCCAAATATCCTGCAAATAACGGAAAAATGGAATAAATGCCACAACGCATCAGAATATTTTACATTTATGATAACCAGATCTGATGTTTATTCACAGTAAATAAAAACCCACTGACGCTGAAAACTCAGGACATATGAGAACCGCTGTGTAACACATGATCTAGCAGCAGCTGATATGTGGGTGACAGCTAAGCTGTCTGAGGTGAAGATTTGTCAAATTAGATCCTGATGGCTCCATGAGGCAATCATTTATAATTCTACTGATAAGTAGGGCTGTCAAAATTAGCGCATTATCATGGATTAATGTGTGTTAATTTTTACAGCCCTACTGCTAGGCAATCTATGAACGAATCTCTGAATTTATGAATGTAACAGCTATCCTGCGCTCTGTCTCTCTCTGACAGAAAGATGCGCTCTGCGGGAGCTGCGCACCCAAAAAATGAGGCTACTTATTTGTTTGACGTGAAAATATCGACCCTGAATATAAGAAGAACCCGTTTTTCAGATGTATTTCCAAGAAAGAATACAACACAAATAGGCCTATATTTTCAATGATAAATTGGATGGTCATGATAACTAATAGCTGAATACTGATGACTGATGTTACCTAGCATGCTAGGTATTAGCAAGTTACAACCTACTGACTAACTTGCCAGGGCAATAATTCCTAAAGTTGACAGCCAGACAGTGGTATCTCAAGATGATCAATAAATTATATTCTTACCAGTTTGTCTTCTCGGGACTTAGTGCGGCGGGACGGCTCTGTATGCTCTGTATGTATGTCTGTTACGTTTGCATACAGTAGGTCAATGGTCCGATTTTCCCTGGTGTTACAGTCCACCTACTGGCTGAAAGCAGGTAGTGTTGTGTCCAGAGTCACATGATTAAAGTCCCCAGAGATTAGCACAATGGTCTCAGGGTGCTGTGTTTGTAATTTAGCAACAGCAGAGTGGATGACGTCAAACGCTACCTCTGCATCGGCCTGTGGAGGAATGTAAACAATAACAACAATGGTGTGTCCAAACTCTATGGGCAGGTAATAAGGATGTAGACTTACAGCCAGAAGTTCTATGTCGCTGCAGCAGATGGAGATTTTGATGTTCACATGCCCAGGATTGCACCACCTTGTGTTCACGTACATGGCTAGTCTTCCACCCTCAGGTAGATAGGGAACCACACCGGCATGGGACTTTGTTTTCATGTTGAGTAGTAGATTCCTTGAATACATTTTGGATTAATTTTCTATGCAGACTGTAATGTAAATAATTACCAATGATGACAGCTTTTTGCTTCTGTGCTCTGTTTCCTATCATAACTGTAATCTGCTGAGCACACAGTATCTTCTAACTGTTCCGCAATCTGAATGCTGGCTCTCTAACATTGTCCACTGCCAACCCTGTTTGTATCATGTTTTATATGCTGCATGTCCCTCTCCTCCATTCCCAGCTGTCCTAGCTATCCTTTTCCTCCTTTCACCCAGGAGGGTCCCCCATATGAGCCAGGTTCTGCTCAAGGTTTCTTCCTGTTAAAAGGGAGTTTTTTCTTGCCACTGTCGTCTTAAGTGCTTGCTCTGGGGTCAGGCTCTGGGTGTCTATAAAGCGCTTTGAGACAATTTTGATTGTGGAAGGAACTATATAATTAAAATAGAATGGAATTGAATTGAATTGAATTGAATTGAATTGAATTGAACTGAATTGTTGCACGCTCCAAATCCAAAGCTCAGAGAGCGAACAGACCGGAGCTAGAGACTGCCAACAGCCATTTGAAAGAACAATAAGTGATCCAGCTCTGTGAATCTGGTTATGCTTGCTCCAATGACAGCTTTAACATGAATAAGATAACAGTTTTTTACACAAGATGCAGTAATCGCAGAATTGCCTTTCTGTGGTTGTGATCACATTATTTAAGTGAACACTGTCTGACTTGGCCTGATAAGGCTGGGGCTGCTGGCGGGGGCTTGGGAGTGTGGAGAGCGGGCTTCAAATTTATGAACAAAACACCCTGCATGACAGATTGTTATGGTAGCATACTGCTGAGTCTGGGAGTTACACACACACACACACACTCACTCACTCAGAGGATTACGGTGATAGATGCTGGACATGGGTTTGGTGGACTGCAGTCTATATTAGGCCTCAATGGTTTATGACAGCTTCTGTTTTATTATTTCTGCAGCTCTGACCATCATTTCTGTCGCTTATGATAACATTGTACTCGCTAGGTGAATTGCTGTAAGATCTGGAAACTCAGATACACCACTAAAAAGATGTCCAATAATCTGCACCGGAGCAAGAAAAATGTTAAAGTACGACTGTTTTAATAGTGCAACTGCCTGAAGTAACACTAGCACAACAAGAAATCCTAAAGTAATCTGGAAGCATGTCACTCAGGAGGCAGCAGAGAAACTGCTAATGAATAATCAATGACATGCCTATGGCGTAGTGTCGGATTTGGCTCAGTGGGTAGTGGTCAACAAATATGCACATGGCTTGTTCCATAAAGAGCCTTTGGTATTGATGCTGTCAGTGTGTGATCAATTTATAGGGACAGAGCCACCAGCAACTCATCTTTACCATGACTCAACTAATCTGACATGCAACCAAACCAAAAACAATAACACTTCAGGGCCTGAAATTAATTCACACAGACATGTAGAGTCCTTTGTGCGCTGGTGTTGGTAGATAAAAATGCAACTAGTGCAAACAATAAAGTGAGACATGACCTGGAGTTGTGGTGATGGGCTGAGCTGGAACCTGCACACCTCAGGAAAGCAATCTGAAGGCTTCTGACCACATCTAGTGGAGGAAGTGTGAACTGCACAGAATGGAAACTTGAATGGCAGAGATGTGAGATACAGTAAATCAGGTGTCAGTTACAGTCAAAGGGGCTGTAAGACTCATATCTTTCAGTATATTAGACATGAATTTCTCAAAATGGTGAATGGCCCAATAAATCTGAAAGTGAGTCCCTGCAGCAGAGGGATGAGCTGCAACTGTGCTTGCTGTACAATCCCGTTCATCTGATATAGGATGATATAGGAAAGGTACTCTCCAATCTCAGGTGCTTAAGAATTCTGTCAAAGAAAATTGTGACAAACAAAAAAACCTACAGGGAAAATTTGTGAAACTCATGTGTCATGTCAGAGCAACGTGGACAGCTCAGCTCAACTCTGCCTCCCAGCACGCTTGACACAGTGATTAAAGTTCCTTTCATCACGGTGGATGTTCTGCTCCCTTAGATGATTTAACCCATCAGTGAGCAGTGAACACACACATACATTCACTGGGAGCAGTGAACAATGAGAACACCGACCTGGAGTTGTGGGCAGTTGCAGTATTCAGGGAGCAGTTGGGGGGGGGGGGGGGGTTCCCACCAAAAACCCAGTAACTACTTTTCATCATCAAGATCAGAAGAACACACGTCTGAACTC
>JBBMJY010000022.1:26376867-26397055 GCA_037833715.1 Toxotes lorentzi
TTGATTTTAAGAGCTGTGTTTGTCAGTGTAACTACTCTTATGTGGATGTTTTCTCGACAAAAACATACAAAGACTTGTATGTTTGGGATGTTTTGGATGATCATGTGGTTCAAATGCGTCACTGTACACTGCATGGAATGTTTCTTACAGCTTGTTTAATTAATACTCCTGGTCAGAGGTTGGTTAAACAGGCTGCTCAGGTTCTGTAAATGCTGTAGGGCAATCAGATGTGTGAATGTAAATGTTAATTTAATGTCTAGGGAGAAAAGATCCACCACATCATGGTGGAGAAAATTAGAATACTTATATACAACACCACCTAAACAAATGCAAAGACAACAGACCTTTACCCAGATTACCAAGCACAACAAGGTGAACACCACTACAGTCTGTTTTCATAAGGCTCTTTCTTTTTTTTTATCATTTATTGTTGCATTTACATGGGTATAGTTTACCTTGTCAGCAGTTAACCATGACTTGCTGGCTTTCTTGTTCTGTGCAGTTTCAAAGAAAATGGTGTTTGTTTATTTTATTAGCAATAACATTAGAAATAACTCTGTTAAAGTGGAAGAAGTCCTAAGCAATAAGATCTACTGCTGTTCATTTGCACTTGAGTTTCTTGTCAGCTCAATCTAAATCTTCTTATGTTTGTAAGTTTTGGATCATCTGCAGAAAAATAATTGAACAAATGTTTCTTTACCAGTCAGTGTCATGGTGTCATGTAGTTTTGGTCAAAAAATCTTTTTATCGTGTGGACATGTTCGTGGTTGGTACAATAGGGGCTTTGATTTAATACTATGCAGACGTGATGCAAAAATATTTGTCTCGAGGATGTCTGATGGAAAGCATTTATCTCACGCAAGTTTCCTCTATTAAAGTCTTTTTGTATAAAACAACTTAAGGGTCAAAACACATTTTATGTCTGCATGAGGATAGACTGCACAAATAGTCTGTGTAAATGTCAAATGGTTAGACTGATTGACAGTAGAAGCATACCCTGAAGGAGCATTTTCCTCTCTTCGTATGCAAGTTACATGCTTCATATACAGATCATCACTAAATCTGTTTTGCTTTGCTTTGTGTTCCCACAATGACTTTTACACTGTTACACTTATTATTTAGAGGTTTTCTCAGTTTTTTCAACACAGAAAGTCTCTGGAAACTCTTTATCAAACCCACTGAAAAGCCTTCAGGTGATCTGGTGAGCACTAATCTAAAATGAATTACTAGTTAGAAAATATTTTTGCCTTTATTAGATGGGATATATCAAAGACAGACAGTGAGGGGAGAGAGAGCATGGTCCACAGCTAGACTCTGTGCATGGTCCACAGCTAGACTCTAACCAGTTTCTAATTAGATGACTGTTGTTTTAATCATTTCTCTATATTTTTCATTGTGAAGTTTTTTTCCTTGTGTTTACCTCTTCAGGCCTCCAATAATTATTCAAATATAACAACAAAAAAACAGCACTGCTCATCCACTCAGATGTTTTCAGTGTACTAGGCACTCAGGCTGAAGTTGGTTTATTTCTATAATGGGAGTAAGATCAGGTGAACTGGGTGGACCATGGCTGTCTAGGAATTTTGACATTGTTTATGCATGAACTTAAACAGTCTTTTAGGTTGTCAGCAGCTGTGTCTATAACCATTCCCTGTTGCATGTTGCAAAATATGTCATTATCTTTTCACACACTTCTTTTCATACACCCTGTAGCATTCCTCTGCCTTAAATCACTCACTCCCGTCCTGCTCTTGGCACATCATGTTTATTAGAACCTCAGAAATTTATGCCACATACAATATGCAAATCAGGTTCCTAATTTGCATATTTTGAAACTGTCTACCCAAGAAAAACCACAGCATCGACTGTTTAAGGTAACGCCCCTAACTCTTTGTGTTTTGAGAAACTCAAAATCCACAACCACAAAAGGTAATGGCAAGTAAACAGCATGTTTACTGGAATGTTGAAAACAAGGCAAACCAGTCAGAGGCCTGTGGTATTAAACATCAGGCTTAACTCTGGCTCTTCAGGGTTATGATAGCAGTTTTACTCTTATTCCATCACTGCATCTCAGAGGAGATTTTGTGCCGATAAATAATTAAAACTAAACCCTCTGATGTCTTTTTGAAACACTGTTAAATATTTCATATGATCATAAATGAACATTTCAGTCATATTGACCTCATCAGATATTAACTACTTCTCTCCTCTTCTCTCTACTTTGGCAGCAGAAACATTACCTTAACTGTTTTGGGTTTTTTTTTTACCTGCTTCACATCTTAATAATAATTTGTTACTAATTCAGTAAGAAACTTTTATTTATTTTTAATTATTCCTGTACTTATTCACAGGAAATCTTGCAAAAATTGCAAATTACTTCTTGCACCTCTGTTCTATCTATCTTGCATCTCTATTCTAGTCATGTGATCACGCTTTCAACTTGTTGAATAAAAACGTTTGTCAACTTTAACCATAACCAATTAATACTTAACCCTAACCTTAACCATAACCAATTTATGCCTTAACTAACCTTAAAAAGGATTTTGGAAATAACGTTTCACCTCATTATGCTTTGGCCCGACAAGGACTAATGGTCCCAACAAGGTTGGTATTTATACTTAAAAGGGTCTCAAAGGGGACACTTAAAATGCATACACAGTCACACACACACACAGATACACAGCCACTGCCTCTCTCAGTAATCTCCGTGTTTCCTAACTTGTTTCTGGATTCTATCATTGCCCACTACTTGGCTCCATTGTGCCTCCCTTGTCTGTAGAGCGCCTTACTGATCCCACACCCAGCTGATAGGTCTGGTGTGTCCTGTAATGTAAAACCTTTTGTAAGAGCCCCCAGTATTAGTGGTGAATATATCCTGTTTCTTGATATTTAAAAAAGTAAATTACTGTAGCCACAGAAAAACTCTCTCTTGTAAAGAATGACTTGGCCTGAGGTGAGGTGTATGGTACCTTGGTTCACCTTTAGTTCAACTCACTGTTACTTTATAATAGTATCTATAGTAAATCACTCATTAGTAGCTGTAATGTAACTAACTCTAACTGAATGAGATGACCTGTTTCTTAGAGTTCCAGTCTATGTGATGGGAGAGTCTCAGGCAGCTGGCAACCATGTTGGACAGTTGTTTGTTGTTTTATTTTTAGAAGGGCTTAATGGAAAGTTTACATAACACTGCATGCTTGGGATTATAAAGCTGTACTAGTTAATATTTCTTCAATGTAATTAATTTAATTTAATTTTAGGTTAATAATAACAACAACAATTTTATTTATTTATTTAACAATGGATTACATGACAGGGACTGAAACAGAGAATCGTGATCTGACTCTTTTTAGCCTCTTTTACTCATTAGCTCTTTTACTGCTTTTCTTCAGTTTCACAGCTCTTACCAGCCTGCTCAGCTATTTTCAGAGAAAAACAGCTTCTAACAGACACAGCTAGAGACCAGCTGGTGAACCTTGTGGGGCATTTTATCAGCTAAGGAGACTGTTACTGTAATGTTAGCCATAACAACTCGATAAACATGTTGGAAGACAAACTATGTGCTCTGAAATGTGAAATCCTTTTTAGTGACATAATTTTAAAAAAAAAAAGTCAAATCTGACATCCGTAAGGTGTATTTAGACTTTTGGCTGTAATGTACTTTTGGCTGAAGAGGAGCGGGCGTGACAGGAGGAGGGGTGAGGAGGGAGGTGGATGAGAGGGCAAACAGATAAGAGGAGAGCAGGCAGAAGCAGAGAGGAGGCAGAGCAGCTGAAGAGAGTAAGGAAAGGGTAATGTAAGGGAGGAACTTTCCACATCCTGAGGGTCTAAAGGAACACTGTTTACTCTGAGTTCTGCTTCTACCTGAGACATGGAAGGTCTATCTGCCGTGGTTTTATCACTTCATATGTCTGTTCTGGTGAGTTCATACCTGCATGAAAAAGGCATGTGGGAGGAGAGGGATGAGTCCATTAGGAATAAGATTTGATTTAATTTACATGGTTATTATATGTGAAATAAAATAAACATGTTAACCTATTTAATCTAAAATCAGACTTTTTACAGTTGTTCACTGCAATGATCCTGTAAAATGTCTTAGTCGCAACATCACTTAAACATCAATTCTCGACTACACTCCTTCCGCCTGTCGACTCCTTTGTAGTATTGTACTGTATAATCTCTCAGTCTCTCAGGTCCCTCGGTCTGTCTGTCTGTCTTTCATCCCACTCATAGCTCGCTGATTCACATTAAATCGTGCCTGTCTAAATGTTAGCACTACAGGGTTTTAAAAAAAGGCATGTAAATTTTAATTTAATTTGCCCAGCCAGAAGTTTGACTCAATGTCTAATTACCATCTTCGTCCAAAACATGTCTTCTTTCAAACACGTTTGAAAGCCCTAAAAAAAAAAAAAAAAAAAAACGCTGTATGAATGTGTGTGCAAATGGGTGAAAGTGACTTGTAGTGTAAAAGAGCTTTGAGTTGTCGAAAAGACCAGAAAAGCCCTATATAAATGCAGTTCATTTACCATTACAGCAAGACCCCCCAGCCAAAAAATATGCTAGAAGTTATTGTTTTTGGATTCATTAAACAGAGCAAAAGAGATTTCAGACATAAGGATTAGGGGAAGTTTCCAGTTGTTTTCAGACAGTGAGTGGTTGGTGTCTTGTATTTTAAATCGGCGGCAGCAGAGCCCAACCCTGTGGAAACTCCCGGCTATCTTCAGTCCCACCAGCCTATACGCCACATGTTACTATAATCTCATAGTGCAGTTGTTTTGTACAATGTTTTTATGTCTACATATTATATACTTTTTTCCTTGCCACTGTCGTCATAAGTGATTGCTCTGGGGTCAGGCTCTGGGTCTCTGCAAAGTTCTTTGAGACCATTTTGATTGTGGAAGGAGCTATATGAATAAAATTGAACTGAATTGAATTGAGGTTTTCTCTGGGTACCCCGGCTTCCTCCCACAATCCCAAAAAACATGCACATTAGGTTAATTGGCAACTCTAAATTGCCCGTAGGTGTGAGTGTGTACGTGAGTGGTTGTCTGTCTTTGTGTGTCAGCCCTGTGACTGACTGGCGACCAGTCCAGGGTGTACCCTGCCTCACCCTTGCCCATAGTCAGCTGGGATAGGCTCCAGCTCCCCGCAACCTTGATGGATTAAGCAGTATAGAAAATGGACGGATGGATGGATGGATGGATAGATGGATCGATGGATGAAATTAATTGAATATTCCAGCACTGTCGCCAGGGCTACAGGTTCGAATCCGGTCGAATCCGGTCTAGGCTCTTCTGTGCGGAGTTTGCGTGTTCTCCCTGTGCCTGCGTGGATTTTCTCAGGGTACTCAGGCCTCCTCCCACAATCCCCAAAACATGCAAATTAGGTTAATTGGCTACTCTACATTGTAGACCTAACCCTAGGTGTAAGTGTTTATGTGTGGTTGTCTGTCTTTGTGTGTCAGCCCTGCGATTGACTGGCGACTAGTCCAGGGTGTACCCCGCCTCTCGCCTGTAGTAGGGATAGGCTCCAGCTAGAAGATATAAGGTATAGAAGATGAATGAATGAGTATTCCTACTGTCTGAAAGCACTACAGTTGGCTTATTAGCAACTGCTGTTCTCATGACACTGGCACAGAACCAGCAAGCATTTAGAGTCTGTATGGCAATATTTCAATTTGAATTTGTTAAAATAAAATATAAAACAAAAGTAAGATTTTAGTTAATTTTCAAGAGTCAAAGAATTGCTTGTCGCACAATTTCTGCAGTGAAATGTTTGGTTATCATCTCCATACTCTGTACAAAGTGCAATGTATATAATAAAATGGAGAGAGAAGCAGTTTACAGACATTTTATAGGCAAGCAACAAATAAGGTAAGTAGCACAATGTAGGTATGTGTTAAAAACCTGAACTGGAAACAGTGGAAACAAAACATCACAGAAAAACCTTTTAAATCTTAGTGCTGGTGATTTGCTGTGCCCTCTGGTAGATATCCTCATGTCAGCTGCAAGTTCAGACCTGCCTTGTGAGCACCCATCATCACCCTCATTCTACCCACAGGCCAAACTGAATTTTGGAGTCAGTCCCAGTAAACTTTGGCTGGAGGCGGGGCACACCCTGAACAGGTCGTCAGTCTGTCACAGGGCTGACATATAGGGCTGCTATTTATTCTCTTCTCAAGTCCCTTTGCTCCCTTGTGCTCTGCTGTGGCTGGTTCACCATTAGAAGGACACCAAGAACCTCATCTCTACCAGTCGCATCGCATTAGCAGCAGAGGCAGTAGTCTGGAGTGCATTGCAGTGCCACAGTGCATTGCAGCATTAAGCCCAGCGCATCATCAGAGTAGTTCATTAGGTTATAATCAAGAGCCATTAGACAGCTGAACTGACTCAACCTAAAAAACATCTGACTGATGACTGAAACTCACTTCACTAACACAAGTGAAAATCACTACACCAACACAAGATATATGTCATCTTCTCTCTGCAGCTGTGTGGGTGTTGGGGAAGCAGTGGCCAACAGCTAAGACGCAACAAGAGGGACTGGGTTGTCCCAACAGCGATGCTCAAAGAGAACTTTGACTACAGGACTAGTGGCTATGTTGCAAGGGTAAGACAGCATCTACGGGTATTCACTTTATGTCTTCTTCAAAACAGCAAAGGCTTCATTTGAATTTCTCAACCACTGTTGGGCAAAGTGGTAAGATTAAATAATAAATCCTACATTTTGACCATTTTGATGTGGTCTAGTCCATGTTAAAGGAGAAGAAGATTGTTTTTCATTATAAACATTATTTGGATGCCTGGGATGTTGTTTCTCAGCAGAATAATGATTAATTGGACAATTTCACTGACTGGTTCTTCTTACCCCCACTAAACCACAGGGTCCCCTCCAGGATGAATCTTGTTTTCAGAACCTTTTAGAATCCACATTTCGGTCAGACTTTGCAGTCTATGTTTTACTGCTTCTATCGGGTGTTGCTGAGTTTCTTTTGTACAAATTCCTGTTTATGGTTTATGGATATAACTATACTAAGTAAAGACAACAGAAGCTGATAGAAAAGTACAGCTTTCTAAATTACAGAGCAAAATCTGAATCAGAATAAGAATTAGAAAAACTTTGTTTATCCCACAAGGGAAATTCTTTAATTATGGACAAACTCCCAACTGAAAATGAAGAACTTTCAAGGCAGTACACAGAGGAAAAAATGTTTCTAAAATAAATAATAAATAAATAAATAAAAAATAAATAAGTGGAAAAAATGACTGTGTCTCTACCGTTCTCACACTGAGCCAATGCAAGAGTGGTCAGCTGGGATAGGCTCCAGCTCCCTGACGGCCCTTACGGATTAAGCGGTAGAAATGGATGGTTTCGGGCCACAGTCATAAAGCCTAGGGACATACGAAAGCTGGAGTTCCACTGTCATAAAAAGAGATCATCTGGAGAAATAAAAACAGCAATGCATTACTTCAGTGCACATGTTCAGGCCTGACATCTCCCATCTCTTTTACATTTCAGACATTAAAATGTTTCCTTTAGCCAAATAAAGTGAAGGCCTACTCTTGCTATCTCTTCCTTAGTTTGCTTGCTCAGTTTATCCCACTGCAGAACTACTTCCAAAATGTCTGCCACAAGGAAGTAGTTTTGCAATTAACTAAACAAAATGTCTGTGTGAATAACCGCTAACCTGTCTTTTATTTAAACTCAAAAATCATGGGAAAGATTGGGTTTATTGGTGACTCTTGTCCATATGTGTGAATGTGAGTATGAACAGTTGTTGGTCTCTGTATGTCAGCCCTGTGATAGACTGGAGACCTGTTCAGGTTGTACCCTGCCTCTCGCCCCAAAGTCAGCAAGGATTTATGCATAATGGTTTTTTCTCTTGCCCTCCACATAAACATATCCACATGTGAAACTGTTACCTGCTAATTTTCTTCGTCATTCTTCGTCCCCTCTCTCCTTGTCTCTGTGTCTCCACATCTCCTCTCCTTTATCTCTGCATCTCCTCTCTCTTCTTATTCTCCTTCTCCTCCTCTCTGTATGTCCTCTGTCTTTGTCTTGGACATGAAGCTCTGTCTCACGCTGCCTGAGCAAATCTTCAGCAAATCAGAGAAAGACTTAAAGTGTCTAAAGTCTCTCTCTCTCTCTCTCTATAATATATATATTATATATATATAATGATTATGATTATGATATGATTTTACACAGGCAGCATATTCAGTGTGATGTAGGCCTACATTTATTATGTGGTGTATTATTGTTGTGTGTTGTATTCCCCTCAAATACACCACGGCTTCTCTCAGTTAACCCGTTACTACTAAAATGGCAATTTTCTCAAGCACCTCTGGTGATATGTACACATCTAGATAGCATCTAGATAGGGGCTTTGTTGTTCACGTTTTTGTATGAATTTCATTTGTGATGTACACAATATTAAAAATAAATAAAACTAAGGTCTCTTTTCAGAAGCAGTGCCCAATACAACAGAGCTGAAAAGATAATCCACAGAATTAAGAGTCATGCAGTTTTCATGGGAATATGTTCTACTGAAGAAACTGTCTGTTTGAAACTGTCCAAGGGGAGGACTGTTGAAATTTGCATCTCCTTGTCCTTGTTGAAATCTCAGAGAAGAATCACCGATTGTGTGTGATACTGTTAGACAGCTCACAATAGACCAACCCCACCACACTCCCACCCCAAAAACTCAGCATTTCCTGTCTCCTGGTCTCCACCATCCTTAACGTGAATAGCTGTATGTTCTGTAACCATATGCCAGAGTTATGTTGTAAAAACTGAAGGTTCCTTGTTATGTGAAGTGATTTCCACCAACACACACTCAGACTTTGAAGCCGAGCTTGCTTCAGAAGCCCACAGTCTTTTCTGAATGACTTCATGATTGTTCTAATTGTTATGATATTTTCTCAGATCAGGTCAGACTGGGACAAAGAGCGGACCGTCTACTACTATCTTCTGGGCCATGGGGCTAATGAAGAGCCAGTCAACTTGTTTGTTGTGGAGGAGAATACGGGACTGGTTCACGTCCGAGGAAAGCTGGACAGAGAGGAGAGAGAGACTTACATTGTGAGGCTACAGCTCAACATGGACTGAATTGGCAGCAAATCAGTATCAATAAGGAGTTACTGATTGCACGGGGAGATGTTTAAAGTCCTTCGCAAAACAAGTCCTGTCCTGCATGAACAGAAGGGCCATGATACCACATACACCATGTACACAAAGAAAACAATGCTACTCACAGAAACTAAAATCAAATAAAAACAAACAACATAAACATAGAAATGGAAAATAAAAAAGTAGTAAACAGGAAGGAAACATGCACTGCAAAATATATTTTATAGTTCTACTCTACTACATTTCTGAAAAATTTAGTGCACTTTACTGCACTTTTACAGCTATAGTCAGTAGGGTTTTATATTAAAAAACATAAGATTAGCTCATAAAATATAATGTATTCTTATGAATATAATAAATCCTACAATACTCCATGTGCACAATACCGTATTGGTAGGAATAATAATTCTCCAGCATGATGAGAATTTTGACTTTTGTTAGTATTTGTAAATGTAAATGTTGCTGCTAATTTTCCTTCTTGCTACAGTAAAGATTTTAATGCAGGTCTTTTTGTAGTGGAGTGTTATTACCTTGAAGTGTTGCTACAGCTGTGAAAATGTGTTTTGCTTCTGTTCAACAGCTGACAGGAGTGGCCAGATTTAACAACGGTAGTGTGGCTGAAGCCAGAATAGACCTGAGGTTTGATGTGGAGGATGAGAATGATAATACACCCGCATTTGTCCCTGTGCCTCCAGCTACAGTCAAAGAGTCTAGTCCAGCAGGTAAAATATAATATTTATTCCTGGATATATTTATTTTATTTTATTTTATTTTACTTTATTCTACTTTTTCTTGTGTATTTTTTTTCCTGTGCATTTGGGATTCTTTTGTACTGATGTGGGACAGTACCTCAATTTCGTTGTACTTTTGTACAAAGTATGATTGTGCAATGACAATAAAGATTTATCTTATCTTATCTTATCTTATCTTATCTTATCTTATCTTATCTTATCTTATCTAAAATATGTTGTTTTGTGCCACACTTTATTGACACATAGAGAGGAACTATTTAAGTTCAGCTCTGCTGCCAGAACCATAAAAATGCTAAACAAAGACTTATTGTCAGCAGAAACCTCATTGTTGTCCCTCTGGCAGCTCAAGGATGTCATTTGGGTGCTCAGTTTATACATGTTCATACATGTTCCGTGCCACACCAGTGTTCACAACTGATGAACAGAACCAGTCTGAACGCTTCTTCCACAGCTCAATATACAACTAAAACCAGCATACCATATGAATGAATGGGTAACACAGAATTAGAAAAACATTCTGGGACATCTATTAGTGACAAAAGCATGGGAAAACTGCTCAATTGTCTTTCCTCTGCATTTTTTTTTCATGCAGGGACTTTGGTTGGCGTGTTGACAGCTACTGATGCTGACAAGGCCAACTGTTCCCATTCACAGATTGCCTACAGCCTTGTAAAGCAGGAGCCCTCTGATGGCAGAGAACTCTTCTACATAGACAGAAACACAGGATCCATCTATGTCAAAGAAAACACCTTAGACAGAGAGGTCAGACAGATATCTCTCTTTATCTGGAACAACTGATTCAAGTTTCCGATGCCTTCCACCATCATGATACATTTGTACATGGTGGATTTGATTGGTGAGCCCACAGTTTATCCTGTAATACAACTTTTTTGGTCCCTCTGTTGTCCACAGACAAAAAGCTCCTACATCCTAACAATTACAGGAAGTGACATGGACGGAGCTCCTGGAGGCAACACGGGCACTGGGACCATTGTCGTGAAAGTAGTGGACATCAATGATAACATACCCAGACTGGAAAAAGATCAGGTGTTAACTATGACTTAGTTTCCAAAGGAAAGATACATGATGTGATATGAAATCACCAGTGTGAATGACTAAAAACTGTTGTTGTTGTATAGATGTATTTCTCTACCTTGTGTATATACTATGCATATACACTGCACCTCCCATCCAGTTACTGTATCAACAACTTACTGTCTGCCTGAACATAAGAACAATTCAGTTTTCTACAACTCCTCATACATGTAAAAGACTAGTTCAACAATTAGCAAAGAAGAGTTTGATGGATTGATACAGATTTGCTATCATGAGTACTGGGTGTGTGATGGCTCTGTGGTTCAGGTTTGAGACACTGGGTGCAGGGAGGCAGATGATTTTGGAGGCAGTATGTGTGATGCTGGTGAGTTTTATTAACATAGTAAAGAAGGAGGCAGAACAACAGAATAGGTTGAATCATGCTTTTGTAAAACAACATTGAAGGCAGGGGGCAACAGACAGGGCGCTGAGTTCACAGACAACACAGTCTTTGCTGGGATTGGTAATGGATTGCAGTGATGTTTTGTTCAAAACTGTGTTTACTGCTGACAATGAGTCCAAGATAACTGTAAATTGTTGACTTTCTTGCCATGAATGAAAGTGGAGTTCAGTCTGGTGTGGGGGTGTGTTTGATGTGCTCATGACCAGTTCTTTGGTAATTGTTGGTGCACCACTGTGTGCAGGGAGAAATGGTGATTGTCAATGAATTTTTTTCACTTGTGTGTGCTGTGTTGGTGCAGTATTCATGCAGCATTATGGAGAACACCGCCCATGTTGAGGTCATGAGGTTTAAAGTGCTGGATGCTGATGAGGAGCAAACCGAAAACTGGCTGGCTTATTTTGATATCGTCTCCGGAAACGAAGACGGAACTTTCAGCATAAAGACTGATCCCAAAACAAACGAAGGTGTTTTGATGCTTGAAAAAGTAGGTCTGTCTATAAGATGGGGAGGTTGTCCCCCTCCCTAAAAACCCCCTAAATAATAATGTTTACTCCTAAGAAATATGCTACTAAGTTTTCAGTCAGATGAGGGACACAGTATTTGGTTTATTAGACAATGCATTTGTTCATTTTCTTTATGGTAAGCAGCATGGTGACCTTTGAGAGTAAACTGATTCTGTTTTTTTTTCCTTCCAGCCTGTTGATTTTGAGGCACATCCTGACATCAAGCTTGGACTGGAAGTATCCAATGTAGTCCCATCTGTGGGGGTTGGAGGCGGTGAGGGTGGAACTCAAGGAGAAGGAAATGGAGAAGGAGAGGGAGGAGGAGCAGAAGGAGGAGGAGCAGGAGGAGGAGGAGCAGGAGGAGGAGGAGCAGGAGGAGGAGGAGGAGGAGGAGGAAGAACAGGAGCAGGAGGAGGAGGAGCAGGAGGAGGAGGAGGAGGAGGAGGAGGAGGAGGAGGAAGAACAGGAGGAGGAGGAGGAGGAGCAGGAGGAGGAGCAGGAGGAGGAGGAGGAGGAGGAGGAGGAGGAAGAGGAGGAGCAGGAGAGGGACATGGGGACGGACGCTCAGCTCAGAAAACCACCCTAAAAAAGAGGCTAAAAAAGGGCAAAGTTTACCCAGTGAGCATTGAAGTGCTGAATGAGCCTGAGGGGGTCACCTTCAAACCCCCAGTGAAGCCTATCTCTGTTTCTGAGAACCCAGGGGAGAATCCATTGATGAAGGTCATTGGTGTCTTCACAGCCACTGACACTGACACTGGAGAGCCTGCAGAAAATGTTCGGTGAGATGAACTCACACCTAAATTTACATGGAAAGGCTCCATGGAACACTGCAGTTTATATTGTATTTCATTTGGGGCTGCAGGACACGCACTGTCCTGTCCCACCCCAAATATTCACCATAGCACCAAATGTGGATTCATGTGGATCCAACACTGAAAATAGTCCCCAATAAATGCACCATTGTCTCTTGTTTGACTAATGTTTGCTAAATATTATAGTGACTACAGCCATGTTAGCAGCCCTGTGAGGTTGTAATGTTTATTGTAAATTAAACTAAAATGTTAGATACACAAACCAAAGTATTATACAAATTGAAATGTATTTTTAATTTGTTGATGGTGCTAAATCAAACATCACAGGATCATCAGAGTTCACAAAGGACATTTATGTTTGCAGTAAGTTACATGGTAATCCATTCAACAGTTCTCATGACATTTCACTCTGAAACACTAAGGTTATCTTACTGGTGGTGCAAGAGGAAAAGTGAGAGCATCACCAAAGCAAGCAACCTTTATTCTCTAGGAACATAAATGACCAATGTTAACACCAATCTGTCCAATAGTTGTGAAAACATTTCAGTCAGGACAAAAGTGGTGGACTGGCTGCTCAAGTGACAGACTGACAGACATTGCCATCGCATACCAGTGTTGTAAAAAAAAAATTTAAAATATAATGTCAATTGTTTTTAATTTTTTTTTTTAATTTAAGATTTCACTTTAGTTCCTACTTTACTAGAAACCAGTGGGCTTGGAGTTGAGAGCCACATGAAGTCAGAAAATATTGCTGCTCTAACACATTGTTGGTTTCATCTTTTCATTGGATTTGTTGACAGAAAACTATAGAACAATATCTTTAAATTGCAGCAGATTGTGCAATAACTCCCTGTATTGACTATGAAATTCAGTTGCTTAGTAATTCATATTGATGAAGCTTATGATGACTGCTTTTTTTTTTTTTTTTTTGTAACCTAAAAAGTAAATCTGATGCATGCTATTCCCACAGATATGCTAAAGGCTATGATCCCGACAACTTGCTATCGATCGACCCAGAAACAGCAGAGATTAGACTTCAAAAGACTCCAGACAGAGAGTCCATGTTCTTAGTGAATGGAACTTACTACACTGAAATACTGGGCCTGACTCAAGGTAAGTTCTGTTTGCAGATACTAGATGTAATGTTAAATTTAGAGAGTTGAACTGTGTGGTTGTATTGTTCCAAAGGCACTGCTTGAATGTGTTAAAGGTCCATTGAACGTTATTGTTGATATTAATACTGAGAGTGTTTAAATGAGCAGTAGTATCCTGGTTATGATCAGGTAAATGCCATATTCTGGTTTTGAGAAACCTGAATGTGCTACCTTGAGTACAGATCATCAGAAACGTGGATATTGTTATGATCATAACAATATAGAGACACATGGTTTTTTGTGTTTCGTGTAAATATATTTTGAATATGATCAAAACCAGGGTTACACTCAAAATCATATATTAAAGCAGATATTAAAGCACACGTATATGAAATCACTGAATTACATGGTTTCTAGTAGTGTAAATAGTTTGCTACTTCTGATGATCATACTGTGAAAGATCACTCACTACTCAGACTCACTTTCATACCATTGCTTTGGATATCTTCAGGGTGTTAATTCATTGAAGATGGCTTAAGGTGCTTTCAGACTTTTTGTGCCACTGCCTCAATTGTTTTTAATACAAACATAGCTGTAGATGTTCCACAGAGACTGGGGGCAGTGGGAAGGAGGAGGGCTGCTGCCACTGCCATGAATGCAAATGGTTCTGTGCCGCTCATGATGGTTCAACTTTTTCTACTTGCCACCACAGCTCACTACTTGCCCACCACAGTTTTTTTTTATTTCAGAGTAAAGACCTTGAGATGCATCATCTAGTTTTCAAGACATAAAAGCATGAAAATTAACAGGGAATAACAAGGCTTTATTTGAAGATCTGGTGAGTAATAATTACAAACTCAGCCAGGCAATGCTTTTTTAAAATTGATTAAAGCTGATCGGGCCCTCACACCGTCATGCACATTGGGGATGCTTGGCTTGGGATGTACCATGTGCCTAACAGATTTTGTACACTAGCTGCAGTAATAAAGCAGGGAAGATGACTTAGCTGATTCCGATGCTTTGCAGAAAAAATTCAGCTGAGTACCTGTGTCACAATGAAGTGAAATATCAAGCTTTTTAACAATTTGACATAATATCATAATATTAATTGACAATAATAAAGAGAAAATAGAACAGAGCCCTGCAGCACCCCATACCAATGGACAATGGTTGAAACAAGGTAAGGCCATCAACAGACACAACAAATTTTCTGTTAGAAAAGTATGATGAGAACTGCTGGGGGACAGTCCTGGAGACACCAATGCATGTTCTCAACCTTTCAAAAATAATTCCACTGCATCAAATGCAGCACTAATATCAAGTATACCAAGTATTCACCCGCATCGGCCTTCATCAAGATATGGTTAACAGCTCCAACAAGGGCAGTCTCTGTGTTGTATTTCCGTTTGAAACCTAATTTAAATTTCTCAAAAAGGTTATTGATTAAGACTTCCAGCAAGTTGATTTGAGATCATTTTCTCTAGGACTTTTGATATAAAGGAAAGCTATGAACAAAGGGATCAGAACCTGAAACACATCCATTAAATACAGAACTAATGATTGAGAGCAGGCATGGGGCTACAGTATCTAGAGCCTTTAATAAGAATTTGGTAAGTATCATGTCTAATAGGCTTGATCATCATGTCATATGCGAAATAGTTTCAGTTAATTCTTGGATAGTAATTTCCTTATGAGTATGTATTAAGCTGAGGACACAGAAGTTGAATCTTGATCTCTTCTGTGAAGACGGTTGAATTCCTTTCACAGTCTGTATTAGAGGAAATATTTACAAATGTTTTCCTAGAAAACAAAGAGCAGTCAGTGAATGTTTTCTAATTCCCACAGACACACCTCCTAAGATGGTCACAGGAACAATAGCATTGCAGGTAGGAGACGTAAATGACAACTGCCCCACACTGACCGATGACATGAGGCACATCTGCTCAGACACTGACGTAATTGACATCACTGCAGTGGACGAGGATGGAGACCCAAACTCAGCCCCTTTAAGCTTCAGTCTTGTGGCTGAGGAGAGCCATGGTGATTGGAAGGTTGAACCTTTAAATGGTATGGACAACTTTATTTTTGGATGTCTACAGTGGATGGCAGCTGCTAATGGTTCTATGAAAACATAACAATAATAATAAAAATAAGACTCCTCTCTTTTCTTTCTTGCTCTTAGACACCACTGCATCCCTCAGGGCTTTGAGACCGCTGTGGCCTGGCCACTACCGTGTTGCCTTCATCATCAAGGACCAGCAGGGCCTTGCCTGCCCAGAGCCTCAGGACCTGGACCTACATGTGTGCTTGTGTAAGGATGAAAAGACCTGCAGAACAGCAGGTGCAAGTGGTCGAGGGGCTTTTCTCAAGGAATCCTCATCTTCATTTGGAGGGCTGGGACTGGGGGCGCTGATCCTTGGACTTCTGATACTGCTCAGTGAGTATGAGATGTGTCAACAGGACCCTAGAATGTATGTATGGACTGTAATTCTATTCTAGAAAAATAAATAAATAAATGTAAGATAAAACCAAATAATTTAAATATTAGATTCAAGTAAGTGGGCCATGCATTCAGCATTGTAATTGCATTTGGCAAGAAAAAAAAATGCTGTACATATTCTTGGTGACTCTTATTTCTCTGGAATGAGAAGTTTCTGAAGTGGATATCTCAAAATCTATGAGCATATACAAATTAAACTATCTCCAAGACTAGAAAATAACTGGAGGATGTGAGGGAATATTTGTTGTGAGGATATTTGAATTGATTTTCATTGCATATAGTCTATTTTTATTGCATAGAGTATATTTTTGTGAATATTGTCATATTCACCTGTATATGTGGTGACTTTTACAGACAGGCAACCAGAGTCTCAGAAAAAATAACTACCCTATTTATGTGAACGGTAAAATTTTGCTTTCTGTTCTGGTTGTGTTTTTCAGGCACAAGCCTCTTAATGATGTCCTGCTCATGTGAAGAAGTGTCAGGGACCTTCTCTGAACTTCCTTTTGATGCCAGAGAACACTTGATTGTCTATCATACAGAGGGTCGAGGAGAGGATAAGGTAAAATATACAGGAGTGCAAAGGTCTGAAGCATGCAGTGCTAAAGTGAATGAAGGAAAACTCAGTGTGCTGTTATGGTGGACAGTTCTTGCTGTTTTGCTTTACATACTGTAGTCTATGTTTAAAGCCACTGTGTGGATAGTTTTTATTTGGTTACAGCACCTTGTTAAATAAATATGTCATGTCATATGTTGAGTTGATGTTGATGTTGCTTGTTTTGATAAAATTTAAAAAGTAATTCAAGTTTAAGAATTAGAAGATTGTTATGATTTTGAATGTTTCTATATAGTGATAATGTCATTGTTTATAACAATATTTACACTGTTGTTGAATTCCTAAAAGGCCTCAGTTCTCAGGTTAGTGTATATATCTGTATACAGAAATTATGGCAGCATACATACAGGACATATACGACCTATTCTTGTCCAATATTAAAGTACATTTGCCTTCAGGGAAATTTAAATGGTCACATAGTGTACTTGTGATGTGATACTTTTTACACAGTACTTTTTACTAGATTTTGAAAGCTGCCTGAGGTAGTGTGGCTTAAGGAGCTGCTGTAATGCACAATCAGACAGAAACAGTGAAATTCCATATTATAGTTGAGTTTCTGTCAGTTTCACACAACAAAATATTTTTTATGCCTCCACAGCAGCTCTGCCTGTTTTATGCCAAAATATGTAGGTGTCCTTTTACTAAAAACAACCTAAAAAACCTTTTTTTATATTATTGTGCCTTTTTTCAATCTCTTGCTTGCTGCAGGATGTCCCTCTGCTCAAATCTCCACGCCAGATGATGTCTGCTGCTGCCATACCTTCTGTAAAGGAGAGCAATATAGCTTCCAAAACCAAAGCAAACACAACAACTTCCTTGATGAGCCTCAACATGAACACTGCCAAAAACATCCAGCTGTCCAGGTGTGAGGCCAACAGCAGGATCCAGGAGAGCAGTTTTGCAGAATCCAGGAAAACCCATCGGGAGGTGTACTCAGGGGAGCAATACTTGTTGCAGTGTGAAGGCCTGGATGACATTTCTCTCCCTGCTCCATTTCTGCATCAGTACTATTCACAGGTGAGGAACCTTTTGGATGATGCTGGTTTATTACAACTCTTATTTTGAAAGTTTTGGCCATCTTTGGTAGCATTGTACTCACCAGTCTAAGATGTGTGACAATGGAAATGACTGCACGCTGCCTGTGGTAAGTAGGTTCTGATCTGAGCAACATTGTCTTTGCCATTTTGCCACCACGTCAATGCAGTAATCTCAGTTTCAATTAGGACCGGATGATGAGTGGTCAGAAATGGTCAGAAATTCATATTGCATCACTTTGAAATTCTGATTGTGATATACAACATGATTAATGAGAATCTTTTTTGCATCAATATTTTAATTTTCACAAACAGAAAATCAAAACTATTAATATATTACCTATGATCTGAACCAAACATATTTTCTTACATATAGAAAACATGAGGTTTTTAAGTCACGACATCTGCAGCATTACAGTACCTTATTTTATGAAATAATTACAATTCTGTGATTTGGATATTGCACTTGGCCATATTGTGATTTTGATTATTTTGAAATTATCAGAAGGTAGCACATTTGACATATAATACCTCTGATTCACTGGGGATGCAGGAGCTTCACATGTTTGTTGTTCTGGGTTGACTGGTTCCAAAGTAAGGGTGACCTTCTTGTGAAATCTCTGAACTTCAGCTGCTTTTTAAAAGACTTCTCAAAGAGATATGCAATCACACTCTCTGTTAGACCGCAGTCCATCCACTTCACTGTCTGACAATTCAGATTCTTTTTCCATCAACACAATGAATAAACCTTTTATCTTAAAGAAGACATGAATTTGAAACAGGTTACACAAGGAAATCACAGCAAGAAATCACAATAGAAGTAAGTATACTGAACCATCTGGTGATGAGAGACTAAAGAACCAGGGTTTCAATACTGCAGGCTCATGGGATGGTGAGTAGCAGGTGTGCTGGCTGATGCAGTCGGGAGGAGAAGGTTAAATGGCTTCCATGTCCATAGACAGACAACAGATACAGACAGAGAGACAACAAAGGAAACACAAGGAAAAGGGAAACATTTTGAGGCCTGTACTACAAGTTCAAAATACTCAGGGTATCTTTTTGTTAAAAGAGGCCTATACTGCAAAGCATGATTTGGGGTTAGCAAGGTAACTTCAGGTTTAACCCTGGGTTTTCAGGGTTATAACGGTGGTTCACTTCATAATGGGTTATATCGCCATGGAACCTTATGCTGCACACCTAACCTGCACATCCTTATAAGCTGGCTCAGTTAACTCTGGAAAGACAAATGATTCCACTCATCTATAAAAATCTGATCCTCTTAATTATTTGTCACTTTATTAGGAAATTCTTTGGTCCCTGTTGAGGTCCTGTAGGAATGATGACTCCACTGACTGGTCAGTAGTTAGGGTGTTGACAGGTTTTGATCTGATCCTCTGAAGTTAACCTGCTCTGGAGCAGGTTAGGAGTGCACATTTATCCTGGTCATTAGTTTTTAGTGTTCAGATTGTTCAAGCTGTGCTGTCATTATTTACAAAAGTAACATCCTTTTCATTTTCTTTGTGTTAATGATGGTCTGTGCAGAGTGTGAGCTATGCAGCAGAGAGACAGGCAGCACCGGAGGATCTGTTAATTTATGACTACGAGGGACAGGGTTCCTCTGCCGGCTCAGTGGGCTGCTGCAGCCTCCTGGAGTCTGACAACGACCTGCAGTTCCTCAATGACCTTGCCCCAAAGTTCAAGACTCTGGCTGACATCTGTTCCGCTCCACCTCCAAGACCTCTGACACCTCAAAACATCATCCCACAAAAAGTTGACCACACTGATGGACCCTCATTGGAGCCTAAACCATCTAGCATCCATGGCAAGAGCCCAGAGCCTAAGAAAAGTGTCAGCATCAACCAGTCATCCACCAGCATCACAGGTCTGAACAGAACATCCACCAGCAGCACACACAGGCAAACATCCATCAGCCTCAATCGCTGTAATGGAGCAGCCTCCAGTAGCATGCATGGCCAGTCGTCACACAGCACCAGCAGCATGGCACAGTCACCTGTTAGTCCTGTTAGTACAGCCATGCTGCCCTCTCCTGGCTTGATGCTTCTACTACAGCAGCAGCCTGTCTACAACATCACCACCCCTATGGTGCAGCCCATGCCCTACATAGTCCAGCCACACATTCAGAGCACTACGCTGCTGGCTGAGGCTCCTGTTTCCAACCTGCAGGGCATGACACTGGTTAGCGGGACCCAGACTAGACCTGCCCAAGGTGTGGTCACTCAAGGGCAGACA
>JBBMJY010000022.1:26397155-26413715 GCA_037833715.1 Toxotes lorentzi
TTGATTTTAAGAGCTGTGTTTGTCAGTGTAACTACTCTTATGTGGATGTTTTCTCGACAAAAACATACAAAGACTTGCTGGCTGAGGCTCCTGTTTCCAACCTGCAGGGCATGTATCTGCTTAACGGGAGTTCAGAACACTCTGAGGATTCCACACAGGGCAGACACTGCTAGGATCCTCAGTAGCACCAGTAGTCAGGCACATCACTGTGGGAGCAGCAGGGCCTTAAGATCATTAGCTTGTGTTA
Source organism: Toxotes lorentzi (assembly GCA_037833715.1). Lineage (NCBI taxonomy): Eukaryota > Metazoa > Chordata > Actinopteri > Toxotidae > Toxotes > Toxotes lorentzi. The sequence continues at coordinate 26,397,403 of JBBMJY010000022.1, forward strand.
ACACAGATACCAGACAGGAGAAGAAGCAGGTCAACAGCATCTGCAAGGAGACAGCTTTCATGTGTTTAAACAGCACCACCTGACAAAATACATTTTCATTTAACAAGACATTCCTCTAAGTCTTTTTTGTATTGGTCCAGGAAAAGACAAATGAGACTGATGTATTTTTATAGAATCCTTGTCGGCCATGTTGCTGTGATACTTTTCAGTCAACCCAGCAGTCCATTGCTCAATCTATATCTCAACAATAAGTGGATGGATTGTCATGGAATGTCACACAGACACTGATGGACCCTAGAGGATGAATCCTACTGGTACCTGTTATCCCCTGACTATTCATTTAAGGATGGATGCTATATGTACATATTCTTGTTCCCCTCAGGATGAATTGTAATGACTTGGGTGATAGTACAGGACTTTTACTCTGAAAATCATAGAGGTTGATAGTGTGTACACTGTAATTTTAAAAGTCTGCACAGTTTGTCTGCACTTGTTTTCTCTCAGGGAAGTAGAACAAGAAAGACCGACAGGTTGATTTTTTTCAGTAGATGGCAGCACAGAGATATTGTATGGATGAAGCACTTCCATGAATCATCATGAATGAGTCTCAGCGTTTTTTGTAACTAGTATTCCTCTTTTCTGTCTAAGTCTAAGTTGCCTCATGTTGCCGTTCAAACCTGTGAGCGTGGAATAAATACATTGGGAAACACACTGTGACAGTCTAATATGCCTATTTACGGCTGTATGCAGAAAAAGAGAAATATTAAAACAAAGGCCAGCTGATCAGTACCTTCATTAGTTATTTAAATCTTCTGGCACACTGGGATTGAACTAGTAACTGAGCTTGTGTGCTTTTCTAACAGTGGGGAGGTGTATCATATATACACTACACTTACCCTAGCAGCTGCCACCCTGAGTGTATATACATGTGCGTATACAAACACATAGTGTGTGTGGGGGGGGGTGTGTGGGTGTAGATAGAGAGATAGATAGAACACACTGGCATGGGAAAGGAAAGAAGTAACTACTTTCTTTTACATTTAGACTGCACTGAATTGAGGTTTTCAATCTGAAACACACTTTCTGCATGTCAGTCAAACATGTCTGCCAGTTACAACAAAACACACAGTGTTAAGGATTTTACTGCTATACCTCTCAGGCATACTGAGCCTGGAAAACTATGAACAGGAAATAATTGTTTTGAACGTTGCAGCAACGAGAATATAAAAGCTACACTACTCAGCATTGTTGCTTAGTAGTGTAGTTTTCTCTGAGAAAAGGCTGGTTCCTACTATCCACATCACATTGACTGCAAGTCAAAGAGACCCACTGAAATGTCTAAAACCACCAGTGAACCATCAGTTGTCCCATCTGATTATTACATTTCAGTGTGTGCTCTCTGCACAGCCACAATCTGCCTTATTAGTCAAAGTGCTCTGGGACATCCACTGCACAATGAATAATGAAGTCATTGTCTCCAGAAACACAAAAAAATCAGACCATATCATGTTTGCACTTTGATGAGAATTTTTTTCCGCTGAGACATGACATATTCAGTTTCATTATTTTATCAGTAAAGCCAATCTTTTTTTACACCTCTGACATAGTACAGACCTCTGGCACATGCAGTAGATCTGCATCTCTCTCCAATCCTTAAACATGAAGAGACCTGTTTTCATATTTAACTTTTTGTTTTTGTTGAGACCCACTGGTGTTATTATTGAGAAAGATCACAAATGTTTTTTTTGGGACGACACTGCTAGAGGATTCTCTGCCAAATGGTTGATCAGGCATGACAGTCAACATGGGCCACACCCACAGGACATGGGCAGAGGAGGAAAATATACACAGCCACCTGTTCATGAGCACACAACAGAAAACTCTCATCTTCTGCTGCCTGGCACAGAACACTAGTTTTATGTCATGTCAGTGTTTGCATTTTTATTGAGAATGTGTCAGAGCAAATAAATCACAGAGGAACTCTATGCAGCTGTGAGTTTAAGATGACATTTAACAGGTACATGTGCTATAAAAATAAAGGCAAGGCAACATCAAAACTTATCAACATGGGATCGTAAGAAAAAAAATACCTATTGCTATACAATTAACTGTTGCTTTTACATTCAGAATGCACCTTATATTATTTTTTTATTCTTTTCATTATGAAGCGAGTTTCTATCTGAAAACACTGTATGCTCATCAGTGCAGACAGGGAGCAGCTAAAAGCATGGAAAACTATGAAGACAGAAAACAATCAGAGGCAGTCTGAAGCCACGAACTGTTACAAATTCCGTCAAACAGCAATGTGAAACTAGATTCCTTGTTGTTTTTTCTGCTTTTTAACATCATGATATTCATTTATTAATGCTCAGAAAACCCATTTATGAGTGTGCAGAAGTCACGTAACAAATTCTGAACAACAGCAATGAGAAAGCAGTTTTATTGTAAAAAAAAAAAAAGCCATTAATAAAAGAAGGCTAGATAGTCATGAATAAAACTCACATAATAACACATTAGTTGCAGGCTTGGATGAAATGCATCCAGGCATTAATGTTCACTAAACATGTCTAATTAAGATCAATCATACCCTTTATAAGGTCTCTAAAACTACCCAGGGACAGCAGCTTGTATTGACTGTGGGAGCATGAAGCTGACCTCAGTCTGCAGAGTGGGCCTGATGAGATCTCCAGGTGAGAAAAGAGGAAAAATAACAATGGCAAGGAAAAGCAAAGGGTCAGATCTAAATTTAACTTAAAATCATAAACAAATACAATCTACTTGAACTAACAACACTCAAATAATTGTGTTCTCCTATTCCTAAGGCACAAAGCAGAATGATGCAAGGAAAAAGGGAGTTTTTTCTTGCCACTGTCGCCCTAAGTGTTTGCTCTGGGGTCAGGCTCTGGGTCTCTATGAAGCGGTTTGAGGCAATTTTGATTGTGGAAGGAGCTATATTAATAAAATTGAATTGAAAAATTGAATTGAAATGATCAATGATCGGTAACAGTTTAAGGCTTTAAGGAATTATTGGAGCTGGATGACATCTTCTAGCCTACCACATGCAAATCATTGAGCAGGAATGGTGTGGTGACACCACAGAGGAAGCCACTGCTCTCCAAAAAAAACACCATCACTGCTAAATGCTCATGTTTGCCAAAGGGCAGTTTGACATGCCACAACACTACTGGGAGAAGGCTTTGTGGACAGATCAAACTGCCTGAATTATTTGGGTAGAATAGGTAGCTTAAGATAGGTAGTTAAAAGGGCACTGCATACCAACATGAAAACATCATCCCAGTGGTAAAGTACAGTGGAGGGAGCATCATGATTTGGGGCTGCTTTGCTGCTAACTTAAGCTTTGTCCCAATCTTAAGTTCAATTAACTTACTCAAGCTTAAGTTCACTTAACTCAAATTTGGCACTTAACTTCACATGTTATAACCGCTCTGGGGGAACTGATAAAAATGCATCTTATCAGAAAAAATTTTTCCTGAATGACGGAAAGACTCTGAGTCTCAGTTTTTACAGTGTTCTCTGTCTGTCCTTGTGAGCCTGATATAGTGTTAAACCCTGAGGCCCTGCCATAACCTTTAAAATTATACATCAGTGAGCAGACACACCTTTGAGAAACATGCATGCAGGTGACAGCTGAAGTTTTCAAAGCATACATGAGGTTGGGGGTTGTGGGAATGATGGGAGGGGTGGTGAAGGCAAAGGTGTGTCTTCAACAGAAATAATTTAAGGCTCATCAGTTCTTTCTGACTCGAGTTCTCAGCGGATTGGTTCACTCAGAGAGGACAGGCCGGAGTCTTATGTGGCTTCCCTGCACCCATGGCTCGACTCTCCCTCGCAGAAGTGGGCCTGCTGCTTATGTTAGTGCTGGCCTTGGTGAGTACCCTAGCTTTCACCTTGACACACTGGGACATGCTGGAGGCCATGAGTGAACCTGTTGTTACAGAAGAGGACATTTTTAAGTTTTTAAGTGATCTACATTGCACTGCATTAAATGTAATTACTTATTACAATAAAGCAAACTTAGTCACATGAAATGCTCAATTGCTAAACTTTAATTGCTTTTCAAAGACAAATGCAAGCTTGCACGTTACCGCGAAAATACCGCAAAAGTATTTACTGCATTGCTAAATTATTTTTTTCTGTATTTAACTACAGTGTGTGCTGCAGACAGAGATGAGTAAAAAGCTGCTTGACCACTTCATAAGCCACAGCAAAACAAAGCAAGTGAGCAGTAATGCTATACTAGAAAGAGTTAGATGCCGAAAAAGGTTGAGAAGTGTGGTATGTTTGGTCTGCAAATAAGAGCTGCTCAAAACTTGCAGAGCAGTTTATCATCTAGTGTTGAGAGACAGTATACAGTATTAAAGTTTTAAAACCCCCAAAACTCGAGGGGGATTTATAGATATCAAATACTTTAAATGATGTCAGAATAAAGCCTTTAAAATGATGAAATACATCTTAAATGTGTTTCACAGAGTGCACTCTCTAACTTGCGTTCACGTTGGTGGGGTTTTGAGTTAATAAAATGTCCTGCATTACACTTCACATGTTTTTATCCTGCCGTCCTGGTCTAGTCTCTCCAAAAAGAATTGTATCTGGATGTACAGGGGAAACACACATAAAGCTGATTCACATCCAAGCAGCAAAGCTGTAGGAACCCTATTGTTTGCTTTCTTATTCTTATTCTTAGGGGTCTAAGCAATGTTACTCTCTGCTTAAGGACTATATATTTTTGGATTTTGACTCCATCAACATCAAATTTAGTAGGAAGCTCTACAGGCCGTAGATACACAATTGTCTTATAAATGGGCAAGATCGGCCAGAAAATATGGTGCCACAGTGGTTTGTACCGTGGCCTCTCAGCAAGAAGGTTTTTCTTTTCTGTTTGGAGTGTGCATGTTCCCCCTGTGCCTGAGTGGGGACCCTCAGGGTACTCCAGCTTCCTCCCACAATCCAAAGTCTTACATATAGGTTAAGTGGGGAGTCTAAAATTGTCCATAGGTATGAATGTGAGTGTGAGAGGTTGTTTGTCTCTATATGTCTATATATATATGATAGACTGGCGACTGGGTAACATCATGAAACCCGCACTGTCCTCTATTTTCCTTCTTCCCCTACTACCCCTGTCCCTCATTCTTTCTCTCCCTCTCTCTCTTGCACTCTCTCTGTCTTTCTCTCTCTCAACCCAACGAGGCAGACAGCAGCCCACCATGAGCCAGGTTCTGTACAAGGTTTCTGCCTGTTAAAAGGGAGTTTTTCCTTGCCGCCGTCGCCAAGTGCTTGCTCATGGTGGAAATGTTGGGTCTCTGCAGATAACATTATAAAGAATATGGCCTAGACCATAAGATGATAAAAGGTACAGAAAATGGATGGTCGAAAGACATGGCCACAAACAATCAAAGACTGTTGCCAAGGGCAGGGCTTAGCAGGAAATTGGCTCTAATTCATTGATGATTTGTCCAATAAACATAAATCTTGGTATCTTAAGTCTGTGTTTGGCAATTGGAGAATTCTATTCTACTGAGAAATTTTGTGCTTAGCCCATAGGGGGAGCACAAAAACTTGTACCTGAAAACCTGGTGGACAGAATCTCACCAAATTTGGTGCACTTGCTCTGGGGGCAACTATTAACCAAAATCTGAGGTGTCGAATTGACTGATGAATGTGGACATGACCTATTCTTGAAATAAGCCATCTTTAGTGTTTGCTCATTTTGCAGAAAGATAGAACTACCTTGAGACATGGAACTTGGCACCATAACTAGAAATGATGAGTGAATGCTTCACAGAAAATATGACCCCAGTGCTATAATTAACGTTAAAAAAAGTGATAATCTTTAAAAGCCATGCCCAAAGCTGAATCCTCTTGACTTCAAATATGACTAATTTCTACAACTCAATATACTCTACAAAAAAGCCTCTTAGATAATACAGGCCACCATGATGGATTTTTTAGATAATTTGCATAATGTGCAAGACAGTAAAATGAATCCATTTTGGGGATTTTTACTCTGTGAACACCAAATTTGGTATACAACCTTGCAAGACAAAGATACACAATTAAAAATGGACATGACTGGTCCAAAAACATGGCCACCACCAATCAAAACTGTTACCAAGGACAGGGCTTAGCAGAAAGTAATTCACAATTCATTAACAATTTGTCATATCATGATAAATCTTGGTAGATTTCAGTTTAGGAATAGGTGTCCTATAGCATTCTGAGTCATGGGGGCACCATAAATACCAAAAACCTGGTGGGCAGACTTTCACCAATTTTAGTCCACATGTTCTTGGGGCATCAAAACTGTTACCAAGGTGATGACTGTGGGCTTGGCCTACTCATCAACATCTGCTATCTTTTGCCATGAGTTTGACCGGACTTGAGATATGAAACTTGGCACCATAACTGTAAATGATGCGTGAATATAATCCCAAGAAATATGATTCCAATTAGCCTGGTGGTGGCCTTCTAATTACTCAAAAGAGTTACTCCCACAATTGAGTCTGTATGATTTGAAATTCCAAAAGTTTGACACTACTTTCCCATTGTGAAGCTGTACATCTCAATGTCTTTTACAAAAAAAATTTCTGGAACACCACCGTGATGACATGAGTTCTTTGCAAATTTGTATAATCTGAAAAAGACTAACATGGATTTAATATGCACGATAAAATGGTATCACAATTCTGCAGTATAACCCCCAAGCCCACTTAGTGATCACAGGTAGTTAGATGAAACTGAACCAGTGTTGTGGGGAGGGGTTGAAGATAAGTGAACGACTCAATCAGTAGCTGAAGCTAGAGGGAAGTAAAACTGCACTGAAACCTTCCTTTTCTAAGAAAATCAAATTTGTATATAGCCAAAGTCAACATTATGGGTTATTATTTATTATTATATTATTATAACAAATCTCCGCTCTTCCTCTGGCTTCCTCAGTCTTTCATTGTAGTCAGTCTCTTTAGTGTTAGGTCAGCTTTAGTTAAGTTGAAATCCATTTTCACTTCAGAGATAAGTTTACAGCTCTGAGTGCACCATATAATAAAAGCATAGGGATTGTGGGCTTGTCCTGCCACACAGTCCTACCACTGATAATGGTGGCTTTCGGTAAGGAGAGAATCCAATTCACAAGAGTCGAAGATTGAATGTATCTTCAGGGAGTCTTAAAACCATGCCATGTATAACAACAGGGCTATTATTTTAGGTCAAGTCTACATTACCTATGACCAGAGTAAATCAACAAATCATTAGCACTCAAAGTGCCATTGTAATCTAATAACAATTCCTTATCTAACCTTATCTTCTTTTACAAATTATTTATTCTTATTAAACAGCAATCATGATTGCTTATTAAACAGCAATCATGAATTATGCAAAATTTTAACCATTCATGTACCCATGAATTGGATTTTAACGTATTGTTTAAACTACTAAGGAATAGTACAGAGTTTTGATTCCTCACATCATCTCATGTTTTTACCATAGAAATAACTACTGGGTGCCTGTTTGTAGCAGATGTAGAGGTAGAGTTTATGGGTGTTTTGTAGTGATAATGGCAATGTTTGGGAAGGTTAGTGTTGGGTGTTCACAAGCAAAATTTACACAAGATCACAGTGGCCTTGACCTTTGACCTCTGACCTCCAATACATATTGACTCGATCTTTGACAAGCAGTATAATATGTGCAAAGTTTGAAGAACATCACTCAAAGTCCTTGCCACATCCACCCGGAGTCAGCAGTAGAGTAGAAGCCGTCCAGTTTCTCTCTGTACTGCCTCTTGGCTGCTGCAATAGCTGTCCTCAGTCCATACTTCGCAGCTTTATACTCCGTGTCATTGCCTGATCTAAATGCAATGGACTGAGCACGCAGCATGTGGCGTACCTGACTGTTTATCCAGGGCTTCTGTGGCTGACGCTTTAAACACATCCCAGTCTGTCTGAGCAAAACAGTCCTGCAGGGTGCTCTCAGTCTCTATGGTCCAGAGTTGAACTTGCTTGGTGACAGCAAGTTCAACCTCACCGGTGTTCAGTCCTTGTCTGTTGGCCGGGTACAGGAACAAGGAGATGTGGTCTGAGTATCCGAAGTGGGGGCGGGTGTAGCCCTGTACGCACCACGTATGTTACTGTAGATGTGATCCAGTGTGTTTCTTTCACAGGTGTCCTTAGATTGCACTGGTTAAAGTCACCAGCAGTGATAAAAAGCGCATCAGGATGAGACATCTGTAACGAGCTGACACCGTGGAGTGGGCTCCAGTAGTAAATTCCCTCGGTAGATAGTAGGGACGGCATTTCAGCAGTAATAAACATGGGAACACCGTCTTTGGCCTTACCAAAGGCTGCAGTCCAGTCTCCTTGGTGTACAGAGTGAGTCTGTAGCAGAACAGCTAGTTCTGGGACTTTGTCACATTGTGTCGTGATCCTGGCTCTTAGCTCGTCCAGATTGTTTTCCAGGGACCGCATATTAGCTAGCAAGAGGCTGGGCAGTGGTGGTCTGCTAGCGTGAGCTGTTAGGCTTGCATCTAGCCCTCCCCTCTTGCCTCACTTGCGTCTATGTTTGCGAAGTGCTCTCCTGGGGTCAGCTTGCTCACTCACGGTCGGGGCTGTGTGTGTTGGCGATATCATCAGTGCCTGTCTGTTTCATTTGTGCACTGCAGAAAGAGCAACAAGCACACAAAAATGAAGAAAAAGGCATTCAAGAGGGGACCGAGCAAACACATCTGCCACGGAGGGCACTATGTTGCCATAACACATTCTGAAGCACAACATTTACATTAATCTTTGATCTTTGACCTCCAAAGTCTACTCAGTGCATCCTTGAGATTTGACAATCCCTCAAACAGTTCTTATGATATTGCATTACCATGCAAAACTATGGTCATAGTGACCTTGCCCTTTGACCTCCAAACTCCTTTCTGAAATGCCTTAAGTCACAGTCAACATTTGTGCAAAGTTTGACAGAGAAACTTCAAAGCATTCTTGAGATATTGCGCGTTGAAGAATCTGGGACGGATGGGCGGACAACCCGAAAACAAAATGCCTCCGGGCTTGGCTATCGCCAGCACGGAGGCATAAAAATCTTTCACTTCTCTAGTGTCTCCTGCACACATATAATTGTATGTCAGAACAATGCAGAAGCCCTCCCTTACCTGAAGGTTAACAGGTGTAATATCTCATGGCAGTAAAATTAAACAGATGCAGCCCACAAAATAAACACTTTCTCTCAATATAAAGACTACAATTTTTACATGAAAAGCCAACATAAAGGGTCTTAGTGAGGTGCGCCAAGTGCCATCAGAACAGCTTCAACGCACCTCAGCATTGATTTTCTAAGTCTCTGGACTGTCCTGTCCAAATGAGGATACTCTCTCATTTGGAGTTTTGATGAAACTTCCAAACATATTGGTCTCAAATTGCACATAGGGGTTCAGTTGGATTGAGATCTGATGACAAATTCAATTCAATTCAATTTTATTTTATTTATATAACGCCTTCCACAATCAAAATTGTCCCAAAGCGCTTCACAGAGACCCAGAGCCTGAGCCCAGATCAGCACTTAAGGTGACAGTGTCAAGGAACAACTCCCTTTGAACAGGAAGAAACCTTGAGCAGAACCTGGCTCATATAGGGGACCCTCCTGCTCATGGCTGGGCAGGGTGAAAGGAGGAAAAGGTGGAAGATAGGACAGCTGGGAATGGAGGAGAGGAGGAGAAGGACATGCAGCATATAAACATGATGTCAGAGGGCCAGCATTCAGATTACAGAACAGTTAGTGGATACTGTGTGCTCAGCAGATTACAGTTATGATAGGAAACACAGTTCCAAAAGCTGTCATGATTGGTACTTATTTACATTACAGTCTGCATAGAATATTAATCCAAAATGTATCTGAAGCAGAGTGAAACATTAAGCATAGTAATGTGTAAGAAATGGACAATTGAAGACCATAAACAGCAGCAGGTCGGTGGAGCCAGGACCACAGACGGAGAACATGCAGCGAACATCCAGTCTGGGTTTGGAAAGCAATAACTTTTTCATTTCCAGTGTCCAGGTGTTCCACCTAGCAACAAAAACAGGGAGTCACTACTAACTTAACTCTTGTGTTGTAGTCAAATTTGACCGATTTAAGAGTTTTATCCCTGAAAAATGTAGTTAATTTGATCAGACTGACCTAAGAGTCCTTGACTTTGTCCACAGAGAAGATTTCAACACACAAAATAAATTGTATTAATTTGTGTACAATTTTGTGTGTTTTTGAACACTCTTGGTGTTTCTGGTCAAAAGTGACCAGTCATTAGAAATGAACTGGGGAGACTACAATTAATGTGAAAAACTCAGGTACATCCTCATTTGTCAGATGCACACACACATGCACCCGCGCAAACACACACCCCTTGGGTTCCCTGTAGAGCTTCTCTGCTATGGGAACAACAACTGTTGGTATGTAATGCTTTTTTGAGGCCTTGCCCACAGTTCATTGTGTGACAGCACCATTGCAGCTCGATATACTGTAGGTGACACTCTTCATTATATATTTGATCACCACACTGGTGAGGAGAAGAGAGGCTCAGAAACTGAGGACAACACAGAATATAATCCAGACCAAAAAACAGATGGAGAGGAATCCAGTGATGAAGAGGATGGCCATGCTGAGGCTGCTGCCACATTCAAGTCAAAGAATGGGAACTTATCCTGGTCTTCATCCCCACCAGAGAATCAAGGTAGGCTTTCATCTGAAAATGTCATCAGGATGAACCCAGGACCTACAAAATATGCTGTATCCCGGATTAATGACATCCAGTCTTGCTTTGAACTGTTCCTGAGTCCATTGAAACCATAGTGGTAAACATGACCAACTTGGAGGGGAAACAGATTTACAAAGACAAGTGGAAGGAAGTAACCCAGACAGACATCAGAGCATACATGGGTTTTTTGATTTTGGCTGGTGTGTAAAGATCCAGAAACGAATCTACCAGAGTGATACAAGACCAGGCCGTCATCAACAAGACAAACTGGCAGCAATCAGAGAGGTTTGGGACAAGTGGGTGGAGCGCCTGCCACTCATCTATAACCCAAGTCCAAACGTCACAGTGGATGAGCGTCTGGTCCCTTTTGGGGGACGCTGCCCTTTCAAACACAATTTATACCGGGAAACCTGCAGAAAGTGTTCCTGAAAAAGCCAAGGGAAGCGTGTGGTTCTGGAGATGACTGCAAGTCTCAAGGGACACAACATAATGTGATAATTTCTTCACCTCCTACTCTCTTGGTCAGGTGCTGCTCCAAAAAAATTGGACCATGGTGGGGACAATTAGAATAAACAAGCCTGAGCTGCCTCCCGCCTTACTTGCTACCCAGGACAGGGATCGTTTTTCCTCCAGATTTGCCTTCACCGATACTCACCGATATCGGTGAGTGCAGATATCGGTACTAACACCGATACTTGTGTCCTACTGTCCAAAGAAAAGGAAGAATGTACTTCTGATGACAACTCTGCACAGGGATGCCGCTGTGAGCACCATGGAGGACAAGAAACCCAGTGCCATCCTGGATTACAACTGGAACAAAGGCAGAGTTGACAACCTTGATAAGGTATGTTGATTTAAATTTTTCATGTACTAAATTTATGAACAACACTGAGTTAGTTCTATACATTTGAATATGTAAACATATTTTAGATGTGATTAGTTAAAACAATGCCTTGATGTATCATGCAAAACATGGGGTATCATCAGTTTACTTTTTGCACTTTTGCAGTTTACTGGCACATACTCTTGTCAGAGGAAGACAGCACGTTGGCCCATGGTGGTGTTTTTCAACATTTTAGATGTGTCAGCTTACAACGCATTCGTGGTATGGATGGAGTTGAATCCAGGATGGAAGCAGGGGAAATCTTTCAAGAGGAGGCTAGGAGTTGGGAAAAGCCATGCTGGCACCCCACATTCATCAACGCCAACACCTCCCCCGAACGCCAGCTGCAGTGGGATTGGTGCGAGATACAAGACTGAGAAGCAAGATCACTTACTGCAAAAGAGAGAGGTGTCACAAGGAAGATGTGCAGTCTGTGTGCACCAAGAGATGTGAAAACAAGCATAACGTGCCATAAATGCAATGCATGTTTGCAAGGCACATACAACAGCCTGCACATATTGTCCAACATGTGCATGAGAAAAAACACCATGGGAGTTTGAGTTAACCCACTCCACCAAGTTTAGAAGCCTGATTTTGTTATCAGTTTTTTTCTGTTATCAGGCAAAAACACATCTGATAGACTGATGAATATTGTACTGTTATTGTTCTTGTTAGTTGTTCTTTAATGTATTAAGACATTTATCTTGGAATATTGTGAAATTCTCAAGTTGTCAAGTAGTTTTGGGATAATTTCCTTTGTACACAAATAAAATCATCCTGGTCAGTTTTGACCGGGAACACAACAGGTGTTACTTTATGTGATTGTATAAAAATTTTAAATGATTTCAAAACAAATGCCCCTGGTAACTTTGACCCAAAGTAGTCTGTGATAAAAAGTATACTATGTTTCTTCTGATTATTTCTTATACTCAAAATAATCCAGAAATTGTGTTTTTTAGAACTCAAATTCCAGATGTATAACCTCAGATCAATGAGGCATACAGGCCATAAATAACAAATAGAAGTTCAAAACTCGTAATGTTCACAAGAACTTAAGTTGATTTAAAAAATCTAACACAAGTAGTGATAATATATGTATTTTTACAGTTGATGAATCTTAATTCATCATAAACTGAATTAATGGAAAGGTCATTTTTGACCAGGAACACAGAAATGCTTAACAAGAAACAAACACAACCTGAGGGTTAAATCCATACCTGTCCTTCTGCTGATGGTTTCAGATGCTCAGTCCTGAGGCAGGACAGAAGAGGTCACAGACACTGAGGAGGAAGAAGAGGGAATGGATCCTTCCTCCTGCCAAGTTGCTGGAGAATACTGACTACACCCAAAAGGAATTCATTGCCAAGGTTATTGGACTTTTTTAATCTTGCTTCCTACAGTTTGCATATGGTATGGCAACAGCATACATAAAAAACTGGCAAAGTGCCTGGATGGATGAGCATCCAAGTTCTGAAAAACATAAACAAAGAACTGGTTTCTGCCACTAACCCTGCAGTGAAGAAACCTGTTTCCACACACAGCTCTACCATTATAGGAAATTTGGCCCTGGGCTAAAGGCTTAACAGTGTGGGAAAAAAAACTCCTTTTAAATGACTCTAAATGTGATAGAACCCACTCACACAGCATTTTCTCCACAGCAACAGCTGAGCAATATTCCTGACATATTAACACCTGTGGTATGCAAAAATACACAGTATCTTTGGAAAAAAATAACACATTCAAAGTGTTATCATGAAAAGAGAAAAATAGCAATAATCAACAGTGTTTCCACATCTGTGTTTTGTTGCCAGATTCGCTCTGATAAAGACAAAGATGCAAAGGTGGAGTATTATCTCTCTGGACCGGGAGCTGATAAACCACCCTTCAACCTCTTTGTGGTGGACCATGACACTGGCTTTGTACGTATAACTGGTATTCTGGACCGGGAGAAACACCCATCCTTCAATGTAAGTCTTTCTTTCAATAGGTTCCTTTTGAACTGACTTTTGGGAGACTGGATTGTAACACCTTCAACTGCAAAGTTAAAGCTAGATCCTCATACATATTTGTTATCTTAAAGGGGCAGTCCACCAATTTTTGAAATTCAGTTTACTTGTCACATAGAGTGTCACTCATAATCACTGACTGGGTTATGAATGAAGGCACTACATTTATGCACCAACATCAGTTGGAAGTCCGAGGCCAGGGTGGATGGTGTTTGTAAGGCCTACACCATTTCAGATTGACAAAATTCAGATGCTGAGTTTCATCTGTGGTTTAGTCACCACAGATGTTTTCTCTATCAAATCAGGCCACGATTTTTCTTAGACCTTAACCAAGAACTAGAATTCTACCAGTTTTGTGGTCACTGAGTCAGCACCTGCAGAACCACCATTTTCAGACCTGAATTTACACTAACCTATGACCCGTAGTCACAAAATCTTCAGTAGCTGAACGCCTGCTGTGTGACAAAAACAGACCACTTTTGTTTTGTCTGTATTTTACCTTTACATTGGAACAGACCAACTAACCCTTTTTCATATAATCATATGACTCTTGCAGCTAACAGGAATGGCTAAATTCAGGGATGGAACTACAGCAGAGGATGACATCCCACTGGTGGTCACAGTCGTGGACCAGAATGATAATGCTCCTTATTTTGAGATGCATACTGGGAACATCACAGAGGCAAGCAAAAAAGGTAGAGCTCGACTTTAAACAGCTATTTCCTCCATCAGCCTCTTACTGTGAATGGCAGATCCTACATGAACACAACTACTTTAGATGTTTGTATGTCTGCTTCTCTCTGTGATGTCACATGTTTCACTGAACCAATCAGAGTTTTGTAACATTTGGGTCAAAATGTGATTGACAGTTGTGGTCTTGTTTTTTTATGATCAAATCACACCCACACAGTCCTGATGAAGCAGATTGGCTAATTTACGCTAAATTCTTAAGAAAAAAGAACTAAAGATGTATTAACCATCATTTTACTTTGGTTACTATTCAGTAATGATTATTTTAACTTAGAAAGATTTGAAACCAGGTTTTTAGGTTCTGTAACTGTTAAATGTTGGCAGTTAAATGTAACACATTATTCAGTGGTGATTGTGTGCATTTCAACCATGTGAACAACATGTGTTTTAGATTTGTCATGTTTTTTGCATGGGTAGAAATGTGACTTTGCTCATTAGGACAACTCTAGTCATTTAAATTGTTTTTAAAAAGCTCCTTATCCCTGTCCTGTCCTGGAAAGAAACCTTTTGTTGTCGTTGTATGTTCTACCAACACTGATTTGTTTTCAAATGTTAACCATGACCATGATCTTTCACTGACTAAAGCCATGTAGTTGAGTGAAAACCATGTGGACTGGATTTTTTTTTTTCATGTTTGGAACCAGTTCATCTTGAAAAGAAACTTGAAAAATTTGATTACATGTAATTTTCGTAATTTCCTCAAGCACCAATGTCAGGCTAATCTTTAAATTAGATCTTAAAATTAGATCTTTAGTCAATTCAATTGCTGTTAATTGTAACCAGCATGGACATGGCTGCATTTGGAAGCCATTGGCAGGTCTGAACTCTCTGTGTATGATCTGATTCAAATTCATCCATCAAACAACATTTTCATTAATGTTATACAGCCTGTCTTACTATCTTTAAACATAATCTGGATATAGTGCTTATGTGGACCTGTTCACGCTGCTCAGCGTGAACAGGTCCACTGAACACTGACTTCACGAATTCTACTGAGATGGCCTTGTCCTATTGTGATGAACTGCAGGAGCCTTTGTGATGCAGATTGAGGGGAAAGACAATGACCAGCCTGGAACAATTAATGCCCAGATCTCCTACAGCATCGTCAGTCAGGAGCCAGAAGGCACGGGCCACATGTTCACTATAGATGAAAACACAGGCAGTCTATATGTCAAAGACCCCACGCTGGACAGAGAGGTGAATGTCCGTACAGTAAGACACAATGCACATATGCTGCAGCCTTAGTATGCAAACCAATTCCGAAAGCTTCAAAAGTTTAAGTTACTCTTAACTGTCTGACAAGTGAAATTAATGACAGAAGCATTGCCTCTTGAATTAACACTGGATTTGGAGTAATTATAACCCACTTTTTGCACTCTATGTAAACCCCCTCATTGCTTTATCATCAATACCACTCACAACATCTGACCTATAAAAGGACTGAGTGAGTCCATTACAAAGAGTTATCTCTCCTCATGTAGATAATCAATGGGCAACTAATTGCACTTTTTGAACACAATTTGAACTGAGGTGTGATGAGAAAACTTGAATCAAAGTTCAAAGTTCTCTGAAATTCAACATCTAGGTGTAATCAAAGAAACCCCTGATTAGTGTATGATCACATTTAATCCATTTACTGATGGGTGTGTGTGCAGTTCATAGTTTTAGTTTGCTGTTTTCCTTCCAACAGACTTGTGACTTCTACAAATTGGTTGTAAAGGGAACTGATATGGGAGGAGCAGCAGGGGGGCTAACAGGATCAGGAACTGTGGAGATCAAAGTCCTGGACATCAATGACAATATCCCCACTCTGGAAAAATCTGAGGTGAGGAACATGAGCTATACAAAACACACACACACACACACACACACACACACACACACACACACACACACACACACACACACACACACACAC
>JBBMJY010000022.1:26422019-26444414 GCA_037833715.1 Toxotes lorentzi
GGCTCAGTTGTTGTGGAGGGTTTGAAAATCATAAGGCCAAATCCTGATGGTAATGTGTTAGTTAAAGAGAGGGGTAGCCCAGGTGTGTCCCAGGGCTCAGTTGTTGTGGAGGGTTTGAAAATCATAAGGCCAAATCCTGATGGTAATGTGTTAGTTAAAGAGAGGGGTAGTCCAGGTGAGGCAGAGGGGGTAGACCCAGACTCATCTCAGGGCAATTTGCCCAGAGATGCTATTCTGGTAAAAGAGGCTGCTGCCCCTCAGGGGGTGTTAGGCCCAGCAGCCCAAGAGAGTGTGTATGGCATTCTGACAGGACACACTGCTACTAAAAAGGGGGTTGTTGTTGCAGCAGACAGAACTTTAGGGCAAACCTGGGGTGGGCAGGGAGGGCAGATGGAACTTGGGCTAGTTAATGTTTTGGGAGTTGGTACTGGGCAGCCAAGAATGGGAATGGGACATGTGGTAGCACTGAAGCCGGAAGTCAGACTGGCTGGAATGGGGCCAGCTGGCATAGGTACAGCTGGTATTAGGCAGGTTAGTGTAAACCAGTTCCAGGAAATTCCTTCACTGGAGCAAACAAGGGAACAAGCAAACAGTGGTGTTCTAAAAGCATGTAGGCTAGATGGAAATACTTCCACTACAGCTGAAACCACTAAAACTCATCAGACCACAAAGGAAGAGATTATAATGAAAAATCTGTTTGAGGTCAACAGTGATCCAGCTCAGAAGTTGCCAGGTGATACAGCTGAAGAGACACAACCAGAAAATGTGATCACCTTTACTTCAGAACAGGACACAACAGTAGATGATCACAGTGAGATAGTCCAAGGTGCAGTTGAAGACAATGAGGGTATCCAAGAGTATACAGCACGAACATCAGAAAAGTCCTCCATTATAAATCTTGAGGAAGCTATTGTGAAATCATTAGCAGGGCCAGATGTGCTACAGAAATCATTTCAGCAGTCTGACGCAGTCGTAGAGAAACCTGTAGGTACAGTAGATGAAATCACTGACGTGCATACAAACAAATTTACAAATTTGATAAGTTTAACAGAACATAGTGACCCACAAGAGAATGCAGAAGAAGTTAAGGCCCCACAGTCAGAACAGCAGGAAAATCAGTTTCTCTCTGAAGGTTTTTGTAAGGAAGATACACCTATGATCACTCAGATATCCTGCACAGAAACTTTTTTACTTAGATCAGATGTCATTGATTTAGTAACCGACAAAGAGAAGAAAGAGACATCAAAGTGTACATATGAAGAGGAAGCCACTTCTACTACAGACCACATCAACACTGTAGATGACCAAATACATGACACCGTCGAAGAAAGTGAGGGCAAGCAGGAAGCTGCATCTTTGAATGAAGAAGAAGAAAGCAAACCTGTTCAGCCCAGCATAGTGGAAGGTCCAGGGGACAGAAGTTCTGAAGCAGAACCCCAGTCAGATGAATTCACAGAGGATCAAAATGAAAGGGGGCAGGATAAAGATGTCAATCAAGCAGATAAAGTTGTTTCAGACTTCGAAATGAATCAGGTTAATAGCATTTGTGATTGTATGCAGGCAGAAGATATTGTTGAAGAAAAAATGTCATTCCAAACTGTGAGCACTATTTTAACTCACCACGAGGAAGAAGATCTGGGCAATCTAAATTTGATATCAGAAGAAAAGGCCGCTCAAGTGCAAATAGAAGACTCTCATGTGACAACCATTTCAACAGTAAAGCACACAGCAGGAAACAGTAGCCACAAAGAAGATGATGATAATGAACAAGATATAACATCAGGATCAAGAGTCAATGCAAATGTCGAAAGCATAAGTGATGGAGAGACAGAGGAGAGTATTGTGGAGAAAGGAGTGTCACAGCAGACTTTCAGCACATCTGATGACCAAGATGAAGACACTGAATTACAAGATGCACTGAGCACAAGTTCTGAAATGGAACATAAGTTCATCTCAGATGACAACATTACTGATGAAGAGAAAGAGTGGAGTGTTGTGGAGGAAATGGTGTCACCAGTGCAGCAAAATAGAAGCTACTCAGATGGCTACGATGAAGAGAGTACAAGAGAAGATGCATCACACATGCATTCTGAAGTGGATGATGCATTAATCTCAGATGATGACAGAAATGTTTCAGAGAAAGAGGAAGAGATTGTAGAGGAAGTGGCATCACCTGTACAGCAAAATGTTACTATCACAGATGACAAAGATGAGGAGAGGGTGAGAAAAGATGCATCTGGCAGAGGTTCTCCTTTGGATCATCAGCTCATTGCAGATGAAAATATAAATACTAGGGATAAAGAGGAGTATATTGTGGAGGAAGTGACATTGTCCATACAGCCACGCCTTAGTATCTTTAAAGACCAAGATGAAGAGACTGAAAGAAAAGAAAGTGTGATTTCCCAAGTGGAGGATCAGTCCATCTCAGAAAACAGCACAAGTGATGGAGCGAAAGAGGAGGATACTGTGGATGAGGAACTGTCATCTGTACACCAAACGACTAGCATCTCTGATGAAGATGAGGGCAGTGAAAAAAATTATGTACACCGCACAGTTTCTGAAATAGAAAATAAGCTCATCTCAGATGACAGTGTAACTGATGGAGAAAAAGAGGAGGAAGAGGCGCCATCCATACAGCAAAGAACTAGCATTTCAGATGACCAAGATGAAGCGAGCCAAACAGAAGATGCATCAGGAACAAGTTCTCAGTTGGAAGATCAGCTCATGATCAGCTTAGATAACATGAATGATGGAGAAAAAGAGGAGAAAAGCATGAGCATTCCAGATGACCAAGATGAAAAGAGTGCCAAAGAGATATTATGCATAAGTTCTCGCATAGGGGAAGAAGACATTAAATCTCACGAGTTCTTAGAGGAGGATTTCTCAGTCTTTAGAGACTGAATGTTCATCTGAGGAAATCCCTCATTTAACAATTCAACATGCAGAGATCAACCAGGTGGTGTCTCAGATGGTACACATAACTCTGGATATTCCTGAGAGGCAAAATACAAAAGGTCAAGGGTTAGTGAGTGGTGCTAGCATGGAGGGTTTTGATGAAGCGCTCACGTCATCATCCAGGGTGGCCACAGAACAGGTTTCAATACCCACTGAAGTCAGAGACACCAGAGCTAACATAGTGGCATCTGAACAAGAACCTGAGGGTGAAATTATTCATTCTTATCACTACACCACAGTCATAATTAAAACTGGACATGGTACACCTGAAGGCCTTACTTTGGAAACAAGAAAAGCAGAGGTCAGTTTTGACCTGAGAATGAAAGAGGGATTAGATGGTAGTGCAACTAATGTATCTGGTCAGGTATCACTAACATCATATTCAGACATTAAAGTGGCAGAAAAGATCACATCTTCATTGTTGAGAATAGAACCAGGCTCATCAGAGACAGGGACTGCAAGTTTTATTGTAATGAGTGAGGTAGCCAAGGAGGCTGGGAACCTTGTCCAAGATGAGAGCATGCTAATTACTGGAGAAGCAGCAGATTATAAGGATTATAAGGCGCATGTAGATCTGACCGAGTCATTACTTGATGTACATCAAATGTCACAGTGCAGCCAGCAGGTTGCAATTGCCTCGTTTTGTAAGGTGGAGATCTTTTAAAGACTCTGTGAACAATTTTCAGGTACTTTGAATTGAACATACTCAATGCTCCAAATTGAAGAAAGAGGTGAACTTCTGAAGTCCATTGCCCAAAATCTTTGAAGCTGTTGCTTACTCTGCCCCTCACACTAAATACACACTCAAATTAGCCCCAGCAGGTTTCTTGTTTCTTTATTCCACAGGATACCAATGCTCTGTTACTCACTGCTGTTAAGAAAACACATTTGGATCTGTTTTGATTCTAAATGGAGGACTTTCCCAACAGAGACCAACAGCAGAATGTAATTTTGCCTGGGGTGAGGGGCATTCCACAGAGTCTTTATTTCTGTACAGTGGCCACTTCCGCAAGAAGGCAGTATCAGGAAAAAGTGTAAAGTGTAAACTGACTCACTGATTACAGAGTGACATATATAAACACATAAAATTTGCTACCATCAAGACCAGCTGTAGTATCAGTATCAGCTGCACAACACCTGAGTCTACTGACTTTTCATTTGAAAGGGAATTCATGTTATTTTTGCTTTAAAAATGTACCTATCACTTTAAAAGCCCAGATTTTCTTTTCTCTTTTTTTTTGTTTGACCATATAAATTTGAGGTAAATGATTATATATCACTGATGACTTTGAGTTACTGATGGAATATGCTGTGTTGTGTGTTTGTCAATGCAACATAACTGAAAATACAATGTCTCTTCTACACCTTTGATTGCAAATATCACTTATGTAGCTAAATGTAGCTGTGTAGAATTTTGGTGGTGGGTTAACCCTTGCACATTGAGCCTTTTATATCTCGTATAATGGATCTTTAATTTTCCCATATAACCACATTTGTGTTAGAGTCATCTCTTCTTACTGAAATGTAAAGGAGCATGGTTTGGACTTTCCTTTTCATTACTAGACAGAACATGTTTAACAGTTTGAAAGATAAGCTGGAGAAACTATGCCTGATTTATGAACAGATGTGTCTGTACCTGCATGCAGGTGCAAGTAGAGTAGTTGTGATTTCATGTTTTTGTCAGTGGATATAATTACCAATTAATAATAATAATAATAATTACTTAAAATATAACTGAAATCCAGTGCCAATGAATACTGTCATGTTTTTCAATGTTCAATGTTTTTCAGTCATAAGCCAATGGGACACACAGTCTTGTATAACATGAGTGTGCTCTTTAGTTTTTACTTGTCAATGCTGTCATAGTTTGTTTCATTTTCTTATTTTCTCTTGTTTTTTTTGAAAGATGATATGATGAGTGAGTGCTGTGGGGAGTGAACATATAACAAATACATTTGAATTTAGATTGCTCTTAAATAAGGTCAGAATCATTACTGATTCTGATCCAACGTGCTGGATTTCTTCTACCTATAGGACCATCTTAATCCCGTCCCCGAGATAAACTCCATCTAAGGGTAAATACCCGCTCAAGACTGATAGTCAACAAGTACGAGATAGTTGAAGAGATAGTTATGGGATAGTTCAAAGGAACTTGGGAATGGTTGGGATCTGTGCAAGCTAGGGACGGCGGCTCAGTGCAGGAAGATCCCCTTGTAGGACTTCCCAGAGCTGGCAGGCCCTCGCCAGGTACATTTTCTCTGCTGCGGTGCACCACGACCAACTCCAGGTTGACTTGGAAAGAAAGGAAGGATTATCATAAAAACACTGATGTCCCCAAAGCCCACCCCCCAAAACACCCCTGACCAGACAGCAGCAGAAAAATTTCTGATATTTTTCAATTATTTGGATTTTTTATTTTGTATTTATTAACTAGTTTGAAGATAGTCAGTCTCTCTCTCTCTCTCTCTCTCTCTCTCTCTCTCTCTGTATACACACACACACACACCCAAAAAAGTAAAAAAAAAACAACAGTGAATAAAATGAATTTAAGGGATGACCTTGCGGACAAGTGGTCAATACCGTGTTTTTACATGTTTAGTACAGTTTGATTCCAGCTGAGGATCTTTGTTGCATGTCATACTGCAACCTTACACCTACAAGGTTCGATATGACCTTTCTGTCCATAATGTTTTATTTACATCACACTGCTTTGACAAAATTTTATTTTTAGTTTTATGCATCAATGGCCCTTTATTTTGAAAAACAAAAAAAGCAATTCTCTAACTTGTATAAGGTTCAAAGAGCCAGTCAGTGCTGAGAATGTATTCAGATGACCAATCAGGTTCAGACACTTAACTGTCATATCACAGGTTAAAGGAGCTTAAAATGTCAGGAAATGGTGCAAAATGTTAAGTCCATTGTTTTAGATGCCAGCTAAGTCAACTAAGGTTAATGACACAGCTCATGTTAGTACTGACAAAACTGAATGTTATTGTTCGAGAGGTGATTGATAAGTTCATCCCCCAGGGTAGAGTCAGTTTTGCAAAATCTAGTACATAGTCCCCTCCTACATTTACACACTTGTGCCTGTACCTGTGCATGATGGATACTTCGCTGAACTGCAGCAGCCCTTGCAAGAGTGATGTCCACATTGACAGCATTGCTGCTGTGACGCTACTACTGCCTTTCCTATCTGTCTACACTGAATTTGCCTTTGACATTTATTTAGGCTCTATTTTTACTATAAATCCATGTTTAGATTTTTCTCATATTTCACTTTTTGATGTATGTTGCTACAACATTTCAAAATTATGAAATGGTCGTGTTTTGTTCTGCCTCGCTTGTTTAAGGATTTGTGCCTGCGCTAACTGAGCTAACGTGCTAGCGTGCCCATTGCCCATAGGTGTGAATGTGAGTGAGAATGGTTGTTTGTCTCTATATGTCAGCCCTGTGATAGACTGGCAACGTGTTCAGAGTGTACCCCGCCTTGAGACTGAATGCTGAGAACGTCTGAGGCGTTTCTTGTCACCAGGACTCTGTGAGAATCTGTTTTTGCCCTGAAGGCTTTCAGATGTTTTTGCTTGCCCTGCAGTGTCACGCAGTGTCACATCATTTGCATTTATACAGATACACCAAAACTCCATTGGCTCGGATTCAGAGAACATGAGGCCGAAGACATTCCCACCTATAAGGAGCTTGTCAGTTTACATCAGTGAAGGACTAACTCTTTCATCTGTGATGATCTGCTGCATCAGCAGTGAAAAGGCTGCACCTCTCTTAAACCTGTCAAACAGAATGACTTTAAATCACAGATCAGAACATGAAGTCACAGTTCAGCACTAAATCAGTAACGCACTCACTCGGACAGTAACAGGAATGACAGTTATGGTGCCAAATTTCACCTGCACAAAAAGATAATCATATTTATTCTTCTAATATCTAATATCCAGATATTGTAGTATACATCAATAACACATGAATTCAGATTAATATCAGCTCAACAGTAAACTATGGGAAATCCATGAAAACAAAGCTCATGCCTTTGTGCACATTAGCTTTGTTGACATTTAAATGGAGCGTGAGTGGAAAGTCTGTGTGAACTTCAAGACCAGCTTGAAGTTTGGCCAAAATCCTCTCCACACCCTCTGTGGTCACCATTTTCCCACTCTGATTCTATTAAATTAAATTGGGTTCATAACATTTGCATAAAACTTAAACTCAGTACTTGAAGCTTTAACCTATGACATAGGTTGGGTTCTTCTGTGTTGTGCAGCATAGTTTCCAGCCTCAACAAAAAACATTAAATATGTGATGACATGCTGATACTACTGTTCCCAGTAGTGGCAAAACACCACGAGATGACAAAAAGAATGACTTCCAGATTACAGCTGCTTAAAGGTTTAAAAAGGCCATTTCCATGTGCTAAATGTGAAAACCTCTGCACAGATTGATAGCAACTAGGCAAACAGTAATTCTAGCAATGCTAGCCACCGCTGCTGAATTGTAGCATTCTGAGAATAGATAGCTGACTTACAATGTGTTACTTGTGTCACCATTTGAACCTTTTATCTACGTTTTCAACTAGTACTGAAGGCGCCTGCAGACCAATAACAACACTAACTTGACAATTCAAAGGTTCCCAGTGCTCTTTAATCTTGATGTATTAATGTCACAGTGGTGATGGGATGACAACAGTAAGACATTCAATTTTCCATTTGAATGCTGCAAGGAAAGAGCAGTGCTCCTGAATACCCATTGCAAGATGATCTACCTGCTTCATTATCTGGTTTGCAGATGACATTGCAGTCAATCAGTGTGTAGTTGTGTCTCCAGGCTTTTACTTACTTATCTGAATTCTTCCAACACTAGTATACACGTTGTACTACATTCATTGTCAAGATACTCTGAGTTTGAATATAATAAACAAGAAATTAGAATAGTTTACTATTTAGTAATGGGAAATGATACAGCTTTATCATGATCTTTTCACAATTTATCTGAACTTTTTTCAGAAGCCAGCAGTCCCTTCATTTCTTTTAAACATTGCACATATCACAAGGGTTTTGTAGTGTGATGCCTGTGGATACTTATCTCCAGCAGACATGGACAAAATCTCATTAGCGTGGGAGAGAGGACTGACTGCTAATGTGTCTATACTGGTTTGGTCCAAAGCTTTTTTAGTCTGAGTTATTCATTGTCTAGGTATTGACATGGTCCACAGAGCTGGCAGCGGAGTCCGAGAGGGAGGGGTGAGGATATTTGCTGTTATAAAGGACCTGAAAAGTTTTTGAGGTCATATGCAAACGCTGGTGACTTCTTTCTCTCAGTCTGTCTGTTTGTCCATCAGCCGACCATGCTTCAACTACTGACCTGTCTGCTTCTAGCCACTGCTGTGCTGCTCTGCAACACCGCCCCCACGGTCAGTGTTTGTGTGTCTGTGTCCAATTGTGTTGAGTGTGTTACAAAAATGATTATAAAAGTGATCATTAACATTTTAAGACCTATACTATGTTTTTATAAGAAAATTGTGCTCTTTATGTACATACTGTAGATCTCATTCTCAGTCTGTTGCAACAGCTTTTGATTATTTATTTTAAAATTGGCCTAATTCTGCCAACAAAATTAAAATAACAGAAGCTGATTTTAAAATTGGCCTAACACATATCAGGGACTTTTGGGGTGCAGGGTGTGGAAGTTCTGGAAGAAAATAAATAATCTCTATACACAGTATGTGAGAGTAATTAATTTAAATTGAGCTCAATTTTAAGTTTTCATTAAATATTCTTGGGCAGTCAGTCTATTCTGATTTGTCATGATCCACTTTGAAGGCAGAGGGTCACTGTAAGGTCACTATCCCTCACCAGATGCTCTCCAACTCCATGCAGAACATCTGAATCTTAATCTTCTGGTAAATGTGATACACCTAACACCAGAACACACCACAGTTGACAAACTATTGCCTTATAGCCATCTGCAGCTATTGCTTTCTTTTGTTAAACTTAGCTTAACAGCACTAATACTCTGTTGTGCCTAACAAAACTGCTTAAAAAAGAAACTTCTGTGAATAAGCAGCACAGGCCAGTAGACCAAATCAATTTGTGAAGCAGATGTCAGTTCAGCGACCTGCCTGTAGGTGGTTCACTCACATAATGTACATGCTGCTCTACTTCATCTTGAACCATATTGTAAACACAAGACATACAGCTCAGAGAGTGAGTGACAGCACAGACAGCTCACAGAATGTTCTCTCAATTATTTGAGCTGAATAAATAATGCAAAATGAAATGAAATTAAATGTAAAGGTACAATCTGGTCAGCTCCTTCAGTTCAAATGATGTGTAAATGAACTATAGAGGAAAAATGCAGGCATTCAAATTAAATCCAAAACCACCAAGTTAAGAACTGCGTTCATACTCTTAGCTGCACTCTCATCACCAGTATTTTGTCACACGCCAGACACAGCAGATAGCAACTTTAAGCCAAGTAGGAATAATAACTGGTAATAACTTTTTTATTCATATCTTTGAAGCCTGACTATATTTCCATCAGTATATCATTTTGTACTTTTACTATTGTTGTCTATCATTTTCATTATGTCTTATACCTTTTAATTAGTTTCCTGTGGTGCTGTCACGTTTTCTTGTACACAGCTCTTATGGACTTTTCACTGGCTGCTGTTTATAAGAGAGCACTGAATGTTCTCAGTTGTGATTGACCTTTAAATTTTACAAGTAAAACAAAAAAGTTTTGTTTCGCTGAATCTGCTGTCACTGCACTTTGAACTCTTGACATGTAGACTGAAAACTGCTCACATTTGCTTTTATGTTGACTCAGTAGTTTGTCACGAATGAATTTAGCTTGAAAAAGAAAAGCCAATAATGAAAGCCTACTAATGAAAGCTTACTGTAGCTGATGGTAGGTTTTAAACTTTCATTGATAACTCTCTTGGGCAGGTGGACATTAAAGTGGTTACCTCAGTGAAATGCCTTGTATGCTGCTTTGTTAGTGTATTACTACTGCTACTAATAAAGACCATTGTGTGGTGATACTGTAATTCCCTATTAAGCTCTAAGTGTTGAGTGGCCATTTTTTGACATATTCTTTAAGACTACATTACAGTTATAGTATTTAAGTAGTTGTAGTATTTTACAGCATATTAGATTAAAGATGGGCTGAACACTGGACAGTCTGGGTAATATCATGTGTGGATGTGTCAAAATTGATGTGGCAATGTGCAGCGGAGGATTAAGTGTAGTCCTGGCTTGTGTCTGCTGAAGGAAAAACATGGAGGCTCAGACACAAAGTGTCCTCTGATGGTGAAAATCCTGGATGCAGTAAAAGGGACTCCAGCTGGATCTGTGCCACTCAAGGTGTCTCAGAAGATTGCTGATGGGGCATGGACGCAGATTGCTAATGGGTATGTACACTGTGAAATATAACAGTATGTTATATGTCTCTACCAGCTATATTTTAAGTGCACACCATTCAGACAGATTTCTTTGTTCATCACTGCAGAGCGACAGATAGCACTGGTGAGATCCATAATCTGATCACAGAGGAGCAGTTCCCAGCAGGGGTGTATCGTGTTGAGTTCGATACCAAAGCTTACTGGAAGAATGAGGGGAGCATGCCTTTCCATGAAGTAGCTGATGTGAGTATGAATTAGTTGTCACAGCTCCATGTCACTACATGAAGAATTCATGTTAATATGACATTAACTTAGACCACATACTTTTTCAGTGTGCTTCTCCAGCTCCAGGCTGTATTCCAGTAATGACCACGCAGCAGGAAATGTTAATACTGTACTGGACACAAAGGCTGAATTGGCCAAACAGACAGGCCACCAGAGATAACTCAACACAGAAGAGATCAGAAAACAGATATAGACCTACAGAGATGGGCCAACAGAAACAGGCTAAAAAAGAAAAGCTTCAGAGAGTCAGAAATGCAACAGACATACGCCAATAGATATAGCCCAGTCCATATACACCAACAGAAACAGGCCAACAGTCGGAGGTAAGTCAACACAGGCCAAAAGACATAGACTACCAAAGACAGCAACAAGATAGTCCAACAGAGATAACCAAGATACTCTAGTGGACACAGAGATAGAGATATGCCAAGAGAGATAGATCAGTGGAGAAAGACCAACACAGACAGGCCAACAGAGAAAGACCAACAGAGATAGGCCAACAGAGAAGAGCAGAGGAGCAGAGGAGAGCAACAGGGAAACATCACAAGGGATAGATTAACAGAGATAAGGCCAACAGAGAAAAACCAGTGGAGAAAGACCAAAGGTACAGGCCAGAATAGTTAGACCAAGGGAATTAGATCAGCAGAGAAAGACAGAGAGAAACAGAGGTTGGTCCAACTGAGATGGCCCAACAAAGATAGGTCAAGAGAAGTAGGCCAATACTTCTAAGCCAAGAGAGACAGGGCAACAGAGTGAGGTAAACAGAGATGGCCCAAAAGAGACAAGCTATCAGAAGAAGGCCGAAAAAGATAGAACAAAAGAGAAAAGCCAAGCGAGTTAGACCAACAGTTAGTCCAAACAACATAGGCCGAAACAGATAGGATAAAAGAGGGGGAACAACAGGAAAACACTGAAAGGGTTAGACCAACATAGATTAGGCCAACAGAATATAATACAAAAGGATTCACACAGGGTAAATTTTAGCCTCATATTCAACCTCTGCTGTCTGCTTGTGTGTTGTGAGAGCCCAAATGATCAGCTAAAAGAGAACTCCTGTAAATAATATGTAAGTCTATACAAGATCGAGCAACTGACTCTGAAGTTTGTGATTTGCACACTGCTTGAATAGTACACTGCGGTTTCTGCTTTTCTGTTGTTTCTGCTTGCTTGTATTTTGGGGGTTCTGGTCATTAGTTTCTGGGTATTAGAAGGGGCTTTTATTTGTGCATGTATCCTTTGTAGGGTGTGCAGAAAACAGTGACTGTCTGGAACCCCACCTGACTCAGTGTGACTGGCTGATCAGCTCTACAGCTAGTAAATCACAGCCAACAGAAATAGACCAACAGAGATGTTTGATTGGGTCCCATACTCAGCTTAAACACATTCTTGTAAGGTTTTGCTGATGAGGTTGTTATCAAAAGTCATCAACCCAAAGTAATGTCAGGTACTGATTTTTCAAAATTGTTTCAGAAGAGCCAATAATGAATGTCTCATGAAGGATAGCCTCCCATTTAAAGATGGGACTTTTCTTTATATCACTTGTGTTGCACTGTTGGCCCATCCCTTGTCACTCTCTGTGATTAAAAACATGGCAGGCACAGCACCACAGCACACTACTGATTTCAGGTCAAACATCACAGTGTCCGAATATCGAAGTATCAGACAAACACACACAGCATATTTGACTCACTTTATATGACGTCAAAATCCATTCTTGTTTCTTTCATGGAGATTAAATATTCATGTCCTATAATGTCCCACTGTAACTACTGATGTGATGGCTGGGTTGCTTGGTTTTTCAAATGACTCAATCACTGCTAGCTAATTAGAAAAACCTGCTAGACATAACATCAGCCAGCTATCTCTCACTGTCGTTCTATTTAAATCCATCCACTTTTGTCTTTTGTGCCTTCTGCTTATCCGGAGTCAGGTGACAGCAAGTTAAGCAAGGTAGTCCAGATGGGTAGTCCAGATGTCCCTCCCCTCAGCAACGTCTTCTAGTTCCTCCTCAGGGACCCTGAGGCATTCACAGGCCAGATTAGATATTTAAGCCCTCCAGCATGTTCTGAGCCTGCCCCAGGGCCTCTCACCAGTTGGAGATGCCCAGAAAATCTCTAATGGAATGTGCCCAGGAAGTATCCTGATCAGACGCCCAAACCACTTTAACTGGTTCCTTTTGACATGAAGGAGCAGCGGCTCTACTCCAAGCTCCCTCCGGATGTCTGAGATCTTTACCCTGTCTATAAGGGTTCATTTCAATTCATTTCGGCTGCTCATTTCTTGTGGTCACTACCCAAAGCTTATGATCATAGGTGAGGGTTGGAAGTTAAATCAAAAGCTTTGTCTTCCAGCTCAGCTCCCTCTTCACCACAACAGGTGCAATGCCTGCACTACTGCACCAATCCGCCTGTCAATTTCATGCTCCCTTTTACCCTCACCGTGAACAAGACCCCAATATAAATAAATTTGCTCATGTGAGGTAGCAACTTGCAGAGAACCATGGCTT
The DNA here is from genome assembly GCA_037833715.1 of Toxotes lorentzi. NCBI lineage: Eukaryota > Metazoa > Chordata > Actinopteri > Toxotidae > Toxotes > Toxotes lorentzi. Next base: position 26,435,174 of record JBBMJY010000022.1, read on the forward strand.
CAGATTGAAGGTGTAATCCCAATTACATCACATTCATAAATAAAGGATTACATTATTTTGATTCAGTGTGTTTCTTCATTCAACCACAGCATCTTTTAGCTTCAAATGCTGTTGTAGCAAGACTTCAAGCAAACTCAAAACTTTCAGTAATCTGTTAACCTTCATTCACATCAGTCATGTTGCTTCTAACTTCAGTTTAATTTCAGCTCAGACATGGTTTTCATGGATGATGCATTATGAGATGGGATTCAACTCCACTGTTTTTTTTTGTTCTGGACTTTGAAGGTTGCATTACCATCAGACTTGTATTTCACAGTGGCATTATATTCCACTGTATAGGTTATACTGAGTGAAATGTTTCTGTCACTGAACCTACGGTATTGTGTGTGTGTGTGTGTGTGTGTGTGTGTGTGCAGGTGGTGTTCGAGGCCCATGCTGAAGGTCATCGTCACTATACCCTTGCCTTACTCCTTAGCCCGTACTCCTACACCACCACAGCCGTGGTCACCGACGCACACCAGTGAGACACATCACACCATGGATATTTATAGTCTGTTTGAGGTGTCAGGACAGTGAGCTGCATTAGACAGGAGATTATGTTTTTTTTCCCTCTTGTCAGTAAATCTTGTGTGCTGATCCAAACTGACACTTAATGTCTCCTACTAACAAATATTGTGTATCAGAGCCTGATATATCTTACTCTTCTCTGCCATAGAGGTCCATTGTTGTCCAAAAACCATTAAAAAACATCAATGAGCAACTCTGTTGCAGTGGGTGACATGTTCCTTCATTACCATGAACACAGACACTATACATTATTTTGACTCAGCCCCCAACACACAACCCCGCTGCCCAAAATACACACCAGAGCAGGAAAAGTGGATTCATCCACCACTGAAACTAGTCCCCAACAAATTGTTATTGTTAAAAACTACAGTGCACAGCTGTTTGAGGAAATTACTGAGACTTCTTAAAAAATGAAATTATGTATTTGTGAGGTGTTTTTAAAATATTTATTTATTTAACATTGTTGCTTTTGTTGTTTTTTTATGGGATTTTTGACAGTGAAAAAAAAATATAGAAAGCCAGTCTTGCCCCATTTAACACTGACTTGAGCTTCAAAGCTACAGTATCATTCCTTTCATGTGAATCTGTATTTTAGATAAATAATTGTGTATTACAGTATTTGTTTTCCTACACAGACTGAAGCAAATCAAGCTGTTTTTCTCTGGGAGCTGTTTTTAAAAACAAACAAACAAACAAAAACAGTAAATGTCCTCCAGTAACCTATTACATTACTTATTTTCATGCAGGACAAGGTTGTCAAGAAAAATGTGCAGGTGAGGGGTGGGGTGTGAGTGGTTGGGGTGGGGTTCAGCTTACAGAGGATCAACATCCCACTGTGATGGGAGTGATGTGGTCAAACATCCAGGGGAAAATACCTGGGTGATTTCTTCTGTTTCACTACCATTTTTAGGTTTCATGAAGCACTCAGGACATTGCTAAGAAAATGTCTCTGCTAATGGTCAGCCATCAAAAAATACCAAACACTGTGACCAAAAACAATGTTTACAACACCTTGGCAGCCTTTTCATTTGGTAACAGTAGAGCCTGATGGAGACCAGATGTTAAATGCCTATTCCGAGATCAATAAAAAAATCTAAAAAAAAAAAAAATCAGCTTTTCCACCTTGTGATGGAGCTTGAGAGTTCATTATCGACCTTGGAAAGAGCAGTTTGACAAAAACTATTTCTTAGCCCAAGGTCAACTTGCTGGGAATTTTCAGAAGATTTTCTTGTGGCCTTCATCAGTGGATGGTATTTGTTCAGCTGAAATGGTTCAGTTGTTTTGAAGAATCCGACTGATACTAGAATCTGACACCCATAATGGGGAGTTAGAAATTTTGATAATATAAAATTATTTAAATTTTACATAAATGGGTAATTTAAAGGATCCTAATCATCCTTAAATGAGGGAGATATTTTTGTCTATTTCTAAAATTCAAACACTTTACAGTTTGACAGATAATGTTTGGATTCTCATGTAAATGTCCATTGGTAGCTGTGCTGGAGCTTTCACTCGTATCCCATTACCTTCCTCAGGAGATGAAGTTTGTTGTTAAAAAATGTTAAAAATTCTGAGTATTTTAAGGACTTAAAAGTTGAGTTTGAAAGACTGCTGAGGATGATCATTTAATAAACATTGGAAGCTCCAGAACTGTCAATTGACCTTGTGGTTCAATGTTTCGCAAATTTCTTGAAACATATCTTTGGTATTTCAATTAGGCCAGATCCTGTTATTTGTTGGCTGCCATATAAAGCAATGCCAGTATATCTGCAATATACTAATATCTGGCGCCAGCTCTTAGTGGATGGGGTATCTCCAAACTGGATGGAATAATAAACCATGGATGAATTAGGAGATCTGGATAGCGGACTCAGAGCTGCTGACCACTGACTTGAATGAAAATTGCTCACCTGGCACATGAGCCATAATAGTTTTATAGTGTTTCTAGGTTTTTGTTGTTTTTTTTTTTACATTTTACATTGATATGACCTCACACAAATAAAAATAACTTTTAAGGCCTCCGGAAATGTATAATCTCTACCGGTATTAAAAATTCACAATACAAAGTCATAATCCATCCTATGGGGTTGGAGGTGTGTTTTGTTTTTGTTGTTTTGTTAGAATAACACAAATGTAGCAGCAAATTGACAGTAAGGCTCAGTGGCGGCGCCATATCCAATTCTCTTAGTAAATCTTTGCCCTTTGAAGTCCTTCCAAGGATAATCATTCAGTTTAAAGAAAAACAGAAGTTTGTCTATTGTCAGTAATGTACATACTTCAGCAGCAGTGAAACAACATATGTGGAAGGGGCTTTATTTACTAGCAGAACTTAAATCAAATGCCTTAAATGTGATTGCAAGTGGCCATGTTTTAGGGAATAGGTGATGCAATACAAAGCTTAAGATAAGTATGGAGTTGGGGAGCTGCAGGGGACTGCAGAGATTTCCCTTCTGATTTATTGTTTCTACTGTTGTCATGTTACAAGCAATCTCCATCTGCAGATGAACAGGCCAAAGGATATGGCTGAATGTTCTGGTAAATTTCAGGTATTTCGCTTAAAATATGCATTTTAATACAGATTCCTTAAGTGTGGTTCATAAAGAATTGTAACCCAGATATGTATCGAGAAGAGAATTCTGCAGTCACTGTCCTTAATGGACAAACTATGCAACATAAGCACCGTTTCTAAGTGACTCCAAACATCTTTGGTATTTCGGAATGCACATTATTGCCTGCCAGCATATATGTCGATACTGATGTATCTGTGATACGTAACTGGTATTCTTTATATTGATTTATCAGTCACCTTGCAATTATTCATATATTTGATAGTCAAAGACATTTTCATAATGTCAGAAGTGCCTGATGAACATGGAAAAAAAGACCACAGCGCTGAACATGATAATGAAAAACATTATGGAAACATCCTTTTCACAGGGATGCATATGTCATATCATCAGCATAAACACATCACATCATGATTAATATGAAGGGGCAAAACATTGACAATTTAAGAAAACAAAACCATTTTTAATGTCTTCAGTATGAATGTAGAGAGAAAGGAAAGAAAGAAAAAGAGCTCAAGGCACAAATAAATACTGCAAAATGGAGTACAGTTGTCTAAAGATGAACACATCATTGGAGCTGTCTTAGATATTTCTGACAGCCGTGTGATACAAAGGGCTGATGAGATGGGTGGAGTCGACCTCAGCTGGCACCAGGGACCCACGCACCAGGGACGCTGACACCCAACACTTCAGAGCAAAGGACAAATTTAGAAAACTGATCACAAAGATTATTTTCTCCGTTTAGAACTTGGCAATTTGGACCAGAGTTTTGGCTTTGGCCACGCAAGATAGATACTAAGCAGATCCAAGTGGATCCATAATGGCAGATGCAGAAGGCTGATGTCAGGCGCTACATGCTTACTGCCCTATCCCATCATCTCTGAACTCCTCATCATGCTGGGAAACACAAACATTTACTCTCTACTACATTTACTTTGACACTGCTCGTTGCATAATGCAGAGAGAAGAAAAATAACGCACAAAAATATGTAAAAGCAACCTCTGTTAGATATAGTCAGTTTGTCACATTTTTGGTGAACCCCTTGACTGACATGCCTCATCATGCTCAGTGTACCAGTCAAGTACTACTCTGCCTGTGACAAACGATGATGTATGACATATTCTGTGGCTCTGCGGGACAAAATAACACTAATAATGTCATAATGATGTAATCAGGCTTGTGCTTCAGCTGGAAATCTACATTAATCAGGCACAGAGGGTCAGACAAAAGATTCTTTGAGTTGCATTATGGCAAGTGCAGGTTTCAGTGCTTAGTGATTAGTCAACTGCACAGAGTAACACTGGGTCACAGTTGGCAAAGAAACTTACTAAGAGACTACAAGCCTGTGATGATTTAATTTGCAAAATTTTTTTTAAAAGAATTGTTTCTTGTAAGTTGCCCAACTTTTACTGAAACAATACTAAATTGCTGGGCTATCGCTTTGTACCTTTTAAAAATGCTAAATCAAGATTGCAAGAAGCCAGGCGAGCGGCCAGGTTATGTGAGCCACCTCTTAACAACCCTCTAGGTTACGATCATAGCTACTAACCCATAAACAAACCTGATTTCTTCTCTTGTGTAAAAAATTGTGGCACTACACTAAGGAAGGCATAGCACAAGAGAATCATTAGATGAAACTAACATTGTTGAGAGTAGTACCCAGTTCATGCACAGAACAGACCATGTCTAAAAGAGGTTCACTTTGTGACTCTGGTCTTCTGATGAACATAAGATAGATTCTATTGGAGTGCAGGGTTCAGCTGCAACTGCTCTTGAGGAGGACAAAAAAAAAAAAAAAATTCTGTAAACATACAGGATACTCCAACCATCACTGTTGCAAGGGCTTTTGAGAGGGGGAGAGGGGTTGGGAGTTAGGGTATATCATTGGTTATATCCACCGTGGCTTGACAAGGGCCATTCCCAGAAGACTTTGCAGCGTCTGTGTGGAGGAATCCTGGGTGTACTGACTCGCAAGTAATGCTTTTAAATCTCTGGAAAATACATTTGAAACATTACTCTGGCCATTTCATACCTGTGCCATAACTGCCATCTGACCTATCCATCTCCTGTCAACAAAACTGCCTGCATAATTTGCCTGTGTCATACTTCCAAGTATGCCCCTCCAAATATTAACAGTACACACACGTTTTCCAAACACTTGTTCTGTAATGACGAGTCATCAAAGTGAAAAACCCAAAAGCTGCTCTGTGAAAAGTGGTGCAAAATGAATACTTCTGGTTCTGAGGCCTTGGGTGAACTCAAAATCAAGACACTTGTACTTGTCTTATTACAAATTGAGTGTCCCCACTTTGAAACAAGACACGTTTTCGTAGCCCACTAATACTGACAGGAAACACACAATGAACAGTATGACCGCAGACTGTGCACTGTGTGATGTTAGCCATCATAGAGGTCCACTGTATAGCACATTAGATGCATCTAATACAGTCTAGGTCACCAATATCGTGACTGTATCAAACTTTGAGGGACACCAGAATACTCACTGAACTACAATGTAAATAGAAAACAGGTTTGCTTTAACATTAGATAAGGTAGGCTCAGTGAGGTTTTGGCATTTTGGCTTAAAAGTGACTGCAGCTAATAATCAGTGATCAAAATATTTACTGATCAACTCTCTGTCAATTGGCCAATCAACTAATTTTGTCATCAATCAAAACAAGCAGAGCCATATCACTACAAGTATCGTCCATCTGCTGCCAGTCTTTTTAGCAGCTGCTCTTTCGATCACACGATCTTCATCAGCAGACACATTTTTTACCAGTTGTCTGCCCGCTAATATCTATCCATCTATAATTCCATGGCAACAAGGCAAATCTGTGGTGAGTTGGTTCTGCAACATTTGTTACTCTTTTTAAAAAAATGAGACCATTTGGTCTTCACGTCTTTGGTCACCAAAGCTCAAGTGGACCGTCAGTGGATGTGTCTCACAGTGAGATGTAGAACCACCATTTGGACTGATGACCAAATCACACAGTGTACAGGAGGGCCTCTGAGGGACTTACCATGAAGCAATTTAACAAGATGAAATAGTCTGATGAATAGTTTGATGGGACAGAAAATACGGTCCAGATCAAAAATGGCCGAAGTTATGAATTAACATCACAGGACATACAGTAAAAGAAAATGTTCAAACATACAATTCATGGTCAAATTCAAAACCTGGAGATATAGAAGATCGTCTTAACAGTGAATATCTGGTCAAAATAAATCTGCCTAAACATTTTATCTCCAAACGTCATAGTATTCAGAGATTTAAGAAATTAAACTTTTGACATTTTGTGCCATTCAAGAACAGCAATAGCTTCAGCTGTGAAGAGCTGACACCAAGGTTCTCTCATTCTGGCCCTTCTGACTGCCCCACAACTTTAGAGAAAAAAAAAAATCATAACACTATAGTCCAGCCACACACAGCATCCAGCCCAAATCGCCATGCTTCAGTGCATGGTACAGTACAATGAAGAGCTTTATCACATGTTCCAGCACTAAATCATTAGAATAAAAATCATTTTAAAAATTGCAAAAATAAAAACACATCTGAGACAAAAAAATATATATACTCACAAGAGACCATGAACCTGCAATAAAGGATGTTGTGTGGAGACACTCCTGCTGTAATGGCTGACCCTCCTCCTTGTACAAAGTCGAGGAGGACGACTCAGTCAAGACCTCCTACTGAGGAGCAGCTCTACTTTTTCACACAGTGCAACTTAAAGAAAAAAAAACAAAACAAAGCAAAACAAAAAGCAAAATTAGAAATATACACATTTTCAGCTGATGAAATAATTTATGTTGTTTGAAAAGAACAAAATCTGGTAAACATAATAAATGAAGGCATGCAAAAGATAATGTAAAATCTTGAGATTTGGATACTTTGGATACCACTCACTCTTATTAAATCCTCTGAAAGAAGGTAGCTGCCAAAATAAAATGTCAAACCCACTGGAATATCACTGTAATTTGCCCGAGCATTTTAAAGGCCCATATTTACATATTCGTGTTCTGTGTTCAAGCTTTTAGAGCCCAATATTTACATACATGTTCATGCGGATTCAGCAGCAGTGCAGCAAAACAAACAGAAATACTTGAGTGACATAGACAGGAGTGCTTCTTCAAACATCCCGAATATCAGAGAAAATAAATAGCACGTATCCAAAAAAATAAAAATAAAAAATAAAAAATGTACATCACAAATATTAATGTTGACCTTGCTCAGATCTCTCCTTTTTTAAAGGAACACTGTGGCCTAACAAAATGATATGTATAAAACAAGTGATAGTAGAAATTGAGACAAGAACTTGTCTGTTGGCTTGTAAGGTGGCGGTGATACATCAGAAGTGAAGCAGTGCGGAGCCAAGCAGAGGGAGCTGTGGTTCTGCCACATTAAGGCTTTGCAGTAAACATGAGAGCTGAGATGCTGCTGCTCCCTCCAACCTAAACCAAGACTCATGTCAACTGTGTTAAACCAGCATGGACATAAAGACATGCAGCCCCCACCCCAAACCGCCAAACTCTCACACACTCACACACACACAACTTTTATCTTTGTGAGGACATCCACTGACATTCCCTAGCCCCTTTACCCTGACATTAACCATCACGACCAAGTCTTAACCCTCAAGCAGCCCTTTGAAGGTGTGTCAGAAAGTGAGGACTGGCCAAAATGTCCTCATGCCGCAAGGTCTAACACTCAAACTGGTTCCTCACAAATATAGAAGTACACACGCAAAGACACAAAATATCAACAGGTCACTTTGAGAGACTTGCCACTGCCTCTTCATTTTTCCTCTTTTTTTCAGTTTCAATTTTCTTCTTTTCTTTTTCCTCGATTTCATGTCCCCCCCGCCGTCAGCCGTGCTGAGCCGCACCACCGCTTTGTCTCTGAATAGTTGAAAGGGCTGCTAGGAGGCCAGGGCTGGAGGGGAGCTCGTATAGTTGGGGGTTTGGAGGAGGGGGTGGGTGGGGGTAGTTCAGTAGTCTGTGATAGGGGCAAGCTCAGGATACAGGTCCACCGTGATGTTCTTGTAGAGGCTGCTGAGGGAGATGTGGGGGCTGTAATGGAGATTGCTGAGGCCGTCCAAGTGTTGCCGCTCTTTGGAATACCTCAGCAGTTTATACCTACAAACACACAGTCAAACAGGTGTTATTACATTTACTTATGAGACATATTACTTATGACACTCTGCACTCATACACAAGCAAGTTTCAGAAAATTCAAGCTCTGGATTACCACTACTACTGTCTGTGGCACTAGGGTCCTGTTGGTTCCTACAGAAGATGTAAATCTTTGGGGGAAAAAAAGAAGACATAAATATGTTTTTAATAAAAAAAAAGGTTCAGTAATTTCCTAAAAGAGTTGGCACTGTAGTTTTTTTTACCTTTCAGCAATCCTTGCTGCTGCTCACGCACGCACGCTTTAATTTTGGCCAAATTAGCTCATTATTTCTGTTGAGTGCAAAAGGTCCTGAACCTGGAATCGCTGATTGTGGCTATATTTTCCCTTATTTTTCCTATGAAATCAACATTATCATTAAAGTTCCAGATGACACACCACAGCTTTAGGTTATGTCCACTCCCATGCACAGCACGGAGATGCTCCGACATTTAATGCCTCAACCATGCCACAACCATGGCAAATCATCACTGATAAATATGTGCACTTAACTTTAATGATCTTCCCTGAAACTGGAATTAAGTTCCATGCACCCTATTTAATGAAGGGATTATTTTTTGTGGACAAGAGGGTGTCTGATTGAATGCAGTGTGTAAATGACATAGTTCAAGTGATAGAAAATACTTCTTTAGAATAAACCTTAACATATATTCTTACCTCCCGAGGAACTGCACCTCTCCTCTGTGGTGGTGGGGAATTGACTTGTACTTGCCGATCTCTCCCTCTGGTCGTGTGACATTCAGACCAGCATAGTGAACCCTGGGGAAAAACCAGGATGCATTACTACGTACAGCATTGACCCAACATGTTCCAACCTCGACCCGTTGGGTTGAGAGAGACATAGAGAGAGAGAGAGAGAGAGAGAGAGAGAGAGAGAGAGAGAGAGAGAGAGAGAGAGAGAGAGAGAGAGAGAGA
>JBBMJY010000023.1:5717-17020 GCA_037833715.1 Toxotes lorentzi
GAATTTGGAAGTTCCACATTTCCATCTACGGCCACCGTCGTAGATGAGAATTTGGAAGTTCCACATTTCCATCTACGTCCACCGTCATAGATGAGAATTTGGAAATTCCAAATTCTCATCTAATAAATCAGAATCTGGAAATTCCAAATTCTCATCTAATAAATCAGAATCTGGAATTTGGAAATTCCAAATTCTCATCTAATAAATCAGAATCTGGAATTTCGAAATTCCAAATTCTCACCTAATAAATCAGAATCTGGAATTTGGAAGTTCCAGATTATAATCTATGCCCAATACAATAGATGAGAATTTGGAATATCTTTGTCATATCTTTGTCTGTGCTTTTACCTCAATCTTAATGTGTCAGCCTTTTCCCCCTCCTCGATGCTTTTAGTTGATTCCCTTTTTCTCTCTCTCTCTTTATGTGTCTAGGTATTTCTCTCCTCAACTCACACCAAAGGGCCATTGCTTCAGACCAACTTTTCACCATTTACCCGCCTGTCTGTCACTCTGGCCTTTCTGGTAAGCCTGCCTGCACTGCTTCCTACTTCAACCTGTGAGCCTTGGACCCAGCCACCCACCTCTCTGCACTGATTATGCTGTCTTTGTGTGTTTGATGCGGCACTCTCTAAACAAAACTCAAAGAAGGAAACATACACAAACATGTAAGTATCTGCTAGAAACATTTATTTTGCTTAGCATAATATAAAGGACTGAATGTTGAAAATTAAATTTGGGAGATAAAGGCCACCCTCAGCTATGGTCTCTGCAATGTTTGACTCAGAGGGGGCTACTTCTTCACAAAACATAACATTAATCCCACATTAAAGATTTTCCTGGATGTTTAAGATTCACCCTGAAACAATAACTAAACACTTGAAACTATAAGTCATAGAACAGCCACTGTAAAAACAGTTCTTACACCCTAGAACAGCAGAAGTGGCTAACTGGTGGCAGTCTTATACAGGCCACAGGATCACCTCTCACAAATAGTGCAGGCCCATTGTGATTGGTGGATGCTCACTGGATCTCTTGAGTGCAGCGACCCATCCTGGCACTTACGGGTAGAGATTCGTAAAGGATTCGTTCCACACACAGATCTCTCATTTCCATGTAGAGTTGATCATCTGCAGAGCTCTTTTGTTTTTGGTTCCCCTGCATCTTGATCTTGAGGTCCTGATTTACCGAAACAGAAAACATTACTGTAACTGAATTGTTACTTAGAGTTACACCATTTGCACATCTACTGAATTCCACATTCACATCTATTGAATTCTACATTCATATTACACACACCTCTCTTTCACCTTGGGCGACACTTGACACGACCTGGTGACTCCTTCCAGGGCGCCATTTGTAGCGAGCCAGGTCGTCCTCTGAGATCTCATTTCCCAAATCCTCTGTCATTCTTCTTTTACGTCTGACACAAATGATGGCTGTGATGACTCCTATGACCATGAGCACCGTGACTGCTGTGGCTGCTGCTGCTGCTGAAGTTACAACACCTGCTGAGCTCAACTTGAGTGTTACCAGACATGTCGTCATACCCACAGGGTTGTGAGCTGTACACACCAAGGTCCCTGGAACAACTTCCTTGGTGACTGTTAAAAACAGGTCACCTTGTGTGGAATCAACAGTGGCATCAGAAGGGAGTCTCTTGTCTGTATCATGCATGAACCATGTGTACCAGATGGGCGGGCTTCCCTGTGCACCCCTACATCTGAACGCCAGCCTGCGATCCAAATCCAGTACACCCTCCGCATAACACTCGGGCTTAGTCGGCCTCTCCATTACATTCAGTTGAATGATTCTGACCTCGAATGAACCACCTTTTCTCACTTTGCACTGGTAGGTGTTTTTGTCTCTCTCTGTCAAGTTAGTGATGCTTATAGAAGCATCACCACTTGAAGGATGAGGAGACACAAACTGAACTCTATGCCCAAATGGATCAAAGTTGTCGTAGATCCTATCTCCACTGTACCAGATGACAGTTGTCTCATCTTGAAGAGTATCTGCAGGCTTGATGCTCCATTCAATATCAAGAACTCCTGCGTCCTCAAACTGAAGGCTGAAGTGACAGCTGAGTCTCACACTTTCTCCCACTGCCACAAATATTGGTGACTTTGACGCTAAGAATATATTTAGTCCACAAGAGGGTTGTGAAGGGAAAAGCAAAACTGAGACCATCATGCAGTAGCACCATAGCCAAAATCTGGAGATGTGGGGTCTTTGAGCATGCTTTTTGAAGAAAGAAGTTCTGGGGATGGGTACCTGCAAGCAAGACATGGAACATTGTAAGGAATGATACAGTGTTAAAATTTGGGATTGTAACTGTTTAAATGACTATTTTAGATGAAAATTTGGAAGACAATGCAATTGCTCCAGATTCCAATCTACACAATAGCCACACTAGCACTTTAGCATGTTAAACGGCAAAAAGAAAAACCCATTTAAAAAAGCAAAACTTCATGTAAAAATGTTAATTTAACATCATGTCAGATTGTCCCTAAACTCTTCCTAAGACACTATAAATTAGTTTAAAGTATTTAGTTGGGCTAAAAACCACTAAAAATTGTATTTTTAAGAGATCAATTTACCATGATGATGGGGCATCCATGGAGCTCAAATCAAAATGGCTGGCACTGACCTATGACCTCTCTGTCATGCTAAAGGATCATGGGAACTTCTTCCATTTAATAGACTAAAGCTTGGAAATTCCAAATTCTCACCTAATAAATCAGAATCTGGAATTTGGAAATTCCAGATTATAATCTATGCCCAATGCAATAGATGAGAATTTGGAAATTTCAGATCCTCATCTATGCCCAATGTAATAGATGATTTGCAAGGTTTTTGCTTAACCTGCTTCTCTGTGCCTCAGATCACCATTTACCTGCCGGTCTGGCACTCAAGGCTGTCTCTGTCACCAGCACTGGTAAGCCTGCCTGCAGGCTGTTTGCTGCTTCAACCTGTGAGCCTTGGACCCAGCCACCCACCTCCCTGCACCTCTTTGTCTTACTACTACCTCCTATTTGTACTTGCCTATTTATGCACGTGCTAATCTTGGCTTCCTTCTCTTATTTTATTTTATTTTATTGTTTATATTTCACAGTGTCTATATTTTTATATTTTACTCCTATGTATATATTCTATATTTTATTGCCTTTATGTTTATATTTTGCTCTTTTGTTTTTCTACAGCTTGCTCTTGATGGCTTAAACCTGAGTACTTATTTTGTGCCATAACATGTAAATGTACTGGTATGACAATAAAGTTCCTTGATCCTTGATTAAGCAAGCTGTATTTGTGTGTTTGATGCAGCACTCTCTAAACAAAACTCTAAGAAGGGCGGAATCACAAACACGTAAGTATCTGCTAGAAACATTTATTTTACTTTGTATGATATACAGAACTGAATGCTGAAAATTAAATTTGGGAGATAAAGGCCCTCCTCAGCTATGGCCTCTGCAGTTTTTGACTCAGAGGTGCCTACCTCTTCACAGAACAAAAACAGTAACAACAAACATGGAACTGTCATTGATAGAACAGCCACTGGAAAAGCAGTTCTGACACCCAGGGAACAGGGTAAGTGGCTAACTGTTGGCAGTCTTATGCAGGTCAAAGGACGAGGACAAATCACCTCTCATAACAATAACACAGGAATGATGAACTGTGGTTGGGCATGATTCTACTGGGAGGATAGTCACTGGATGTGTTGAGTGTCAGGAGCAGGGGACTCAACCTGACACTTTTTAGCAGGTGCATCATCCATGCCATCAAGTGTAATCTGAGTTTGGGGCTCCGGAAAACTGTCTGGGTTCTCCCCAGCTGGGATTGCTGGCATGTTCTCAATAGGCGTCTCGTTCACACATTCCAGGGTCATCTGGGTTTGGGTTTCAGGAAAACAGACTTGACTGAGCCTGGCTGGCGTTGCTGGCAAGTTTTCAGCAGGTGTATCATCCATGCCATCAAGTGTAATCTGAGTTCGGGGCTCAGGAAAACTGTCTGGGTTCTCCCCAGCTGGGGTTGCTGGCATGTTCTCAATAGGCGTCTCATTCACAAATTCCAGGGTCATTTGAGTTTGGGGCTCAGGAACACAGTCTTGACTCAGCCAGGCTGGGGTTGCTGGGATGGTCTCAGCAGCTCTATCATCCGTGCTATCAAGTGTCTTCTGAATTTCGGGCTCAGCCAGGGTTCCTATGAACTGCCCTGCTTGGTTTTTCTTCAAGTATTCACCTATCTTCTCTGTGAGGCTGAGGGATCCTGGCACACTCCCTAGAGCTTGCTCAACAGGGGGTCCTGGCACACTCTCCCATTCAGAAAGGAGAGGTGCTGGTGCACCCCCTGGAGTCTGCTCAAAAGGGGGTACTGGCACACTGTTTAGGTTAGCAAGTGATGCTTGCTTAGAACCTCCCTTCTGCTTCAACAGCGGCTTGTTGGCATACATTTTGTGAAAAAAATAGTCTTCAACGGGTTTCCTCATTTTATCAATCTGCACAATGCACTTTGAAGGTGTGTAAATCTTTACAACATCCAGTTGCTTTGATCTATTTTTGTCAAACAACCTCTTTCTTGCTTGATATGGAGGTTGCTCATCCTCTGATGATGCAGACATACTAGAGGTGGAGTCCGGTTCGTCATCATAGACAGGTTGCTCATCATCCGAGCTTGTCTGTGGCGTAGTGCTTAAGATAGGTTCATTGTCACTTAAGTCTTCATCGGGTTGAGCAGCAGCACTCTCCAGGGCTTTCAGTCTCAACATTCTTGTTTCATACCCCTTCACCTTGTCAGGCAGAGAGACATAAAACCGTTCTGCAGTGTGGGCGTCATGGCACATAAATTTTGCCACGTTCTTCCTCTCCTTTTCAGAGAGGTGTTGGCTGGCCTGGAAACCCATAGAAATGTTTTTAAAATTATGCTAAGAAAACAGTCTTTAGCAACATAGTTACTTTTTCTGAGCAGTTTTGATTTAACAGCCAACAGCCTCAAAAAATATGTGTATTCCAAATTCCAACTTCCAAATTGTAATTTATGGCTACATTCCAACTTTTCAGTTAAATAATATTCATATAGCAACAAATCACAGCAAAAGTTATATCAAGGCACTTTGCACGGAGAGCAGGTTTAGGCCATACTCATGTACCATACGTATATCATACTCAACTTATGTGCAGTTCTTACTTGAGTAGAGACGCTGCTCCGGATCATGTTGAAGGTGACAGAACCCTTCATTCCAGCATCCACCCAAGCCATCTGGAGGACGGTCGCAGGCTTCTGAATCTGCTGGCCATGTGTTGTATGGAACACATAGTTGGTGTTCAGGCCATTCTCACAGCAATTGCCATTAGTCAGGTGTTCAAGCCAACTAAACTCCACATCACTGAGGGCAAGTGCAGCTTGGCCAAAAGTCCGCACAGTTTTGTGGTCATCCACCTTAGGATATAAAATGCAAAACTTAATGAATTTCTGTGGATAGGTGTAGTTTAATTAAACAGATCAACTAAAAAATGCCCATTGTGTGTAGTTTTTGTACATATGAATGAATTTATTTCAACGCATGTTGACTTCAGTAATAAAAAAATTAGTCAACTCAACATATGAATTCTTTTTTTAACCTAAACTCAGCATTCCTACATTGATACTAACCAGCACTTGGAACCTCTTGCCGTGATCCCATGACTCAAAGTTGATGACATTTTCCTTGGTCAGGTTAGTGAACACCACAGATCTGTGTCCAGTGAGAATTGCCAGGTAGCCCATTATGTAGCCCATGACTTTGGAATGCTCATTCTGCTGACCTTCTCCACGGGATAAGATTTCTAAAAAAAAAACAAAAAAAAAACCCTCATAGATAGGTAACGTTTAAAATGTAAGCTACTGAAGAAGAAGGAATACAATGCAAAAAAAAAAAAAAAGTTTTACTTACCAAACAGCTTAGGAATTTTTTTCTTGGCAGTCCTCATGAATTCCATTTCTTGGGCTCCATGAAGCTGATTGTCTGTTGAAATAATGTTACATGCATGTATTTAGAGAAGCAAGTATAAAGGGTGTACAAGTTGATTTACAGAAAGTAAACAATACCAGACTGGAAGAGGCTGAAAACATTTACCTGTCTTACGGCGTAACACTTTCTGCTGGTGGACAACAACTTTTTTTCGAATGTCAGCCACAATTCTCTTAAGTTCATACTGAAGTGCCTTGAAATCTTTTTCTCTGAGTTTACTAGCCTTGTGGAATGTGTTTTCAGTGTGTCTGAGGAAGATGACCACATTTTTCAGCATATTTCTGATTGTTGTAGGTGCATATCCCTTCTGAGACAGGTATGTTGGCCAACTGCAAAAGAAAAGCAGTCAAAAGTGACTAAATCTGACCTCCAGTTACACTAAACATTCCATATTCCAGCTTCTAATTTATCATCAAATTAAAAAGATTACAATTTGGAATTCATTCATTTTATTTCAAAGTATCTGGCTGACTCTGAAAACTGTCTTTTTCAGGTCAAAAAAAATACATGACATAAATAATACTTACACACGTAACTTGTCCATTTGATTAATGAACCTCAAATCATGGGAGATGGCCATGGTGGGCAGCCCAGCAGCCATGTACTCACAAAAGCGAAGACCATGGCTGGCTGATTGCCGTGCATTTTCAATGTCCTTTTTTGCTGTCCGTGACCCCATGCGGAATTTTGCAAAGTCTTTAAGAATCCTTTCTGTAGAACAACACAGTAAACATTACTTGAAAAATCAAAGTTGAAAAGGGAAAAATAAGTAATTCTGCAGGTCTTTTTACTCTCTCCCCCAGACTTGAATTGAAAAGAGAAGGCCAACTTACCATAAAGACGGTCCCCCTTCTTCCCTTTGCGTATGTGTTCCCCTTTTTGAGCTGAAGTTGGTGGTGTACTGGGTAACCTGTTGGGTGTGCTTGGCTGGGTTGTTATCAAACGATCCAAATGATCCAAACGATCTTCCACCTGCTTCAGCCTTAAGGAAATGTCTTGGTAGTTACAGCTACACGTGCTCAACGTTGACCCTGAACCATCCAAAACTTCACCCTGATCACTCAAGTGCCCTGGCAGGATAAATGAAGATTGTCCACTGTCAGTGGCCTGGGATGAATGGATGGACTCTGGCTGAGGGGCAGCAGAGAGGTGGTGACTCTTTCTCTTTAAACGGCTACTGGAGGAGGAGGTGTGGGACCCGCAGGTGGAAGGAATTGGCCAACTGGTCACTTCAGGGGGTTCACTGGAGGATAACACATCTTCATCACGTCTTATAACTTTATGACCAGGCAGGGGGGTGGAACATTTGTTGTTGGGATTCATTCCACTGGACGGAAGATCACTGGGGATTGAGTCGTTGCTCATTGCAAGATCTTGGCATGAGGTATTTTCCTCTTCCTGGGCTTCTGATCCCTCTTGCACCTCCCTTTTTTCCTCATCAGTAGGGTCCATGGACAGTTCCTCATCAACAGGGAGAGGGTCGTCTTCTATAATATCTTAAAACATATAAAATTGGAAACTATAACCAATGGTTCCAAATTTATGTATATATAACATTGTGGTTGCTACACAAAAGCATACAAAACTAGCTGCAGGCAGCTGCAGGCAGCATTGAACGGGTTCTCGCACTATGCCGCCCGTGCTTGTACCATATTGTATTATGTACCATGTTCATGAGTAGCTCCAAGGTCCAACACTGATACCATTGGAATCTCAGGGTTGGACTCCCGCAGTTCAGCAAGCTTTTTGACAATGATTGCTCTCTTGGCCTGCTTCATGATTGGTTCTCGTTCCTGTTAACATGAAATATCCTCATATCACAAAATAAATGGACAAGTGGACACTGTCTTTACAACAGATCTTGCACATGTTCTTTGGTAAATCAAAACCAACATAATAAACTTACCTCTGCTGATAGCTTATGTGACTCTTGTAAGTGCTTATCAAGGCGAGTAAACTTATTCTTGCCACACATTTTGCAGTCCAATTTCTCCTGGGTTCTGTGGTGGAAAAAAAATCATGTTAAAGCTGCAGGCAGCGTTGAGCTAGCCTTTACATCCTAGCACCCATGGGGCCATGTCGCACATTGTAATCATGTTATGTTGTTGTATGTTGTTGTCTGCGCTAGGTGGTGCTGCAACTATGAGTTAATGCTGACAAGTGAATGTGTTCACGATGGGGCTCTTACGATGTATGTGATGCGCAAGTCTTTTCTGAGAAGAAAGAATAATAACCAATACTGATACAATAGGCCCTTCACACATTTCTGTGCTCGGGCCCAAAAATCCAAGCTAATAACAGAAGGGGGTATCTATGCATAAATATAAATAACAGGTTTTATTTAATCTTACCGAGCATTCCCATATTGCATGAGAAGGTTGAGCTCATCTTGATTAGGAACAAAGTGGGACACTTTAAGGTGCTGCTTTAAGTTGTTGT
Source organism: Toxotes lorentzi (assembly GCA_037833715.1). Taxonomy (NCBI): domain Eukaryota; kingdom Metazoa; phylum Chordata; class Actinopteri; family Toxotidae; genus Toxotes; species Toxotes lorentzi. The sequence continues at coordinate 14,161 of JBBMJY010000023.1, forward strand.
AGCTCCGAAAACACAATCCACATATTTTGTCACTCTGCAGAGTGAAAAATAATACACCCAGTTATTAATCATCACAAGACACTGCATCCTCAGCAAATTATCATAAAGTACTGTCTATTTCTACTTACCATCTTGTCATTCCGATCACTGATACCTGTGAATTTAGAGAGATTTAAGAAAGAAACGTGGTTAAAATGTTGATCAAGAATTTAACAGCTTAGCATATTCAAACAATAAAACCCTTTTCTTTTGCACAGCTAAAATATCTTTTGAGGGGTGGAAAACAACACACATTATGCTCTTTTACAACTTTTAATCATGGTAAGCAGTAGTGCAGAGCAACCAAATGACTACATTATGAACCTGTACTCAGTTGCCTCCAGCTTTGTCTGCATGCTTTATGTTTCACTTTGTTTGTTGTTTTTTCTCTCTTTTTTTCATTTTTATGATGCTTTTAAAGAAAAAAATCTTCATCCTGGCACGCATCTTTGACTTGCATCTTAATTTCCAATTTTTAATCTCTCAGTTACCTTCAGCTGTGCATATCATTGCACTTCCTTGCTGCCTCTTTTGCATTTTGGAAACACTTCTCTCTGACTGTGATGTCAGACTTTCTCTGAGACTCTGCTTGCTCCTTTTTGCTTCAAGCTCATTTCCTTCCCTGTCTTCAGAGGTCTTCTCTGCTCCCACACTTCGTGCTGAAATTTCTTTCTGGTATCTCTCCCTGAGTTGGTACTTTGGGCACACAGGGTTCCTTGTGTCTTCAGAGTCAGGCTGCTTCCTTATTTGTCCAAAGTGACCCTCTCCATTCCTCTCACAGGTGTAGCATTCACACATTTCATTTCTTTCCCCAAAAAAGCTGGCACCATAGAAACATGTGATCTCCTCACCGGGTGAAATAGGTCGAATCACTTCAACGTAGGCAATATTCATGTCAGTTGCAAGGAACTTGCAGTTTGGAAGGCAGTCATGGTTAATAAAACTCGCAGGCCCAAGCCAGAGCTGATCGCAGTGTTTGCGTAAGGAATACATCACGCTGAAGTCATTGACTCCAGCCTTCAGCACAGCTTGAGCAGAGGCACTAACCTCTGCTATGCAGCCCGCCAGGACCTTGATACGCTGTCCTGAAAACCAGTGCCTTGTCGAGGTTACCTTTGCTCCATTGGTCTCCGCAGAATATCTGTCAGTGGACTCTATCGTGACACCACTATCCAACAGGAAGGCACTGAGGTAACGAAAGACATGTTGCCTCAGCAGTTCCTGACGATGGCTTCCCAGATTTTTAAAATAGTCACCAGCCAGTTTTCCTGCTATCAGTGCCTCAAATGTTGCATTGAAGTCGTGCGTACACCGAAAGCTCAGCAGGGTCTCTTTGATAATCTCCCAACACTGGATCTCTGGTAAAGGAGTAATGTTCATTTTATGGGTGTTGAAACCCAGCAGGGGGTCCAGAACCAAAGCCGTGGTCAGATCATCAGTCTCGCACAGCTCCATAAAATTCATTCTGGTCCATCTATCCGTTCCTTCAAACCGTCAGCATGCTGGGAGTCTTCAGGAGTCAATGAAAAGTACTATCAGATCAATGGTTTTTAACTAGCAGTTCACTTGCTGTGGTCCCAGTTCTTTTCACTTTACACTGTCTTGCCGGTAAGCCCAGGAGCTTAACTTATCATCTGTTTTCGAATTTATTGGGCTATTGATGACTGCAAAGGCCAGGCTCAGTGGCACGGGTAGAAATATATTACTTGTGATGATGGATTAGCTTTAAAAAGAATGTCTTTTGTAGCTTGGTGGATAACTAACTTTATATTCCAAATTTTAATCTATTTATCAAGTGAAATAAATTGAATTTTGGAAATATTCCAAATATCTATCTATATCATAATGTTTTCATGTACTACACACAGTGCAATTAATTTAGCATTTTAAAAAGTTCAAAAGTGCATACAAACAATGATAAACATGACATTGTGATGTAAGGCAAACACAAACAATTTTCTACACATTTTGTACAAGGAAAATCAATGAACAGACCTCATTCTTACTCACCGTGTGGTTCATGCTGCTCTGTTGACATGAAGGTCTACTTCCTGTTGACCTGGAAGTCCAAATTCTAATATATGTGCATGCTTTATTGTATATGTTGAAATGTGGAAGCACAATATGGAATTTTTAATTTATTTTCTTTTTTTCCAATTTCCTTTTACACAGAAACAAAGTTTTAATCTTCCAACTTTTAATCTATTTACAGCAATGTGATATCTGGAAATTATGTTTTTTTTTTTATTACAACTATAAAATGCATAAGTATCTGTGACTCCACACTTTCTATCATTTTTTTTTAAATTCTGTTTATGTGCAGATTGTTTGTTAGGTTCAAATAACCTAAAACACAAGAGAAATAAATGAGGCAAAGACAACAGCTTAAGTTTTACTTGCAAGGAGAACGGAGAGATGTGCTCAGTTACAAATCTCCAACACGTTCTGAAACACACCTTCCGCCAACCTGCTTTTATTAAAAATTAGGAGGTCCCTAGTTACAGAATTCAAATGTGCATAAGGGGAGGGGGGAAACACAAGACAACAAATTCCATACATGGTCAAGGTTACAAATTATATAATGGTGTGTGTGAGTGTGTGTCTTCAAAAATTAATCAGCTTGGCTTGCACATAACACATCCTTTCAAAGTTGGTACAAATGATACAAAAAAGTATCTTCCCGTGTTCTTCTCTGCAGCCTTGATCTTATCAATGTCACTCCCTAACATTCCTTACAGCCGCTACTTTCCTGTAGACCTTGAACAACAGGGGTGCAAGCTCACACATTAAGCATCACAAGCATTAGGCTTCAACAAGTAAT
>JBBMJY010000024.1:12652-27838 GCA_037833715.1 Toxotes lorentzi
TACCCGATTTGTCAGTATTGAGTGATAATACGCGCACGCACGCACGCACGCACGCACGCACGCACGCACGCACGCACGCACGCACGCACGCACACACACTGCCAGCACATGATGGAAAAGATGCAGACCTTCCAGCAAGTTTATACTGACTCACAGCGCCACCTGCTGTTGTGGAGGGTGAAATTCTCTGAACATGTGTGAGAAAACCCTCAGTCACATGATATCTTTCTATCTTTAGGATAAACGTTCTTGCATGATGCATTAGAAATATGTAATTTCTGGTCAATTTTATGCATCAACATGGGCCAGCAAAATGTCAGACAGCTCTTCAGGAAGTCCTGGGCATCACTGATCCCCCAGCGACAAGAGGTTCTAACCGTCCAAGACTGACGAAGGAAAACTGGACCAACACAAAAAATGAATTTCCTTGAAAACCACTGATATACGGCTGATTTTTGTTTGTGCTATAACTGACAAGAATTCTGCCACTCGGGGTGAAAACATTAAATTTTACATTCACAGACTGAGAATGATATCTGTGTTTCTCAACTTAAATACTTAAATAAAATTCCCATTTTAATATTCAATCATTCATGTTTCCATCGTATCATGTTACAAAGTAGGTTTTTTTTAGTTCTGAAGCTTAGATGCAAAAACAAATTACTTCTAGATACATGATGCATGATACATGTGAAGAATCAAAATTTGGTCCCAGGAAAGTCAAAACAAACAGAGATATTAATTTTTGAAAATGAAAGGTTTTTCGTTAAGAAAAATAAGACTGTTTTAAAAGAGAACCAACTTTTTACTTGAACACGTTGCAAACGATCGTTAGAGTTTGAACATTCACGTAGATTTGATGAGGATTTCCCAGGGTCCCATAAAATGAATGGAAGTTTTTTACATTAATGTTTTCAAGAAAATTTATAATGTGACCTAGTAACAGTTCTGAATTCCTGCTGAACTGACATGAAATGAACCATTTACGAACACATTAGTTAGTAAATAGTGTTCAGTGTTTACAAACCAAAGTGTGTGTCAGTGAATCGCAGATCGTTTGTAAAACAGGTTTTGTTCCGTCTCAGTTTTGGCAGGAAATTAACTCCAGAAGTTTTATGATGTTTAGTTGTGACAGCAGGTCGAACTCTCAGCTACAGAAACTAAACTGTTCCATTTACATATTTTTAATATATTTATGAAGGTTTGAACTCGATCGATTTACTTGCTTGATAAAAACCTTAAATTCACAATGTCTAATCTAATTTCTACTGCTCATCCTCTCTAACCTCATCCACTCACTTTGGGACCTGTCTAACATTTGAGTTCTGATTTATTTCTTCGTTTTTGTCCATCACATATCGACAGCAGTCTGTTATCTGATTGGTTGAGATATCTGAAGAGTTAAACTGTCCATTGAAAAGCTGTTACCGGACTTCCTCAGAGCACTTTCCTTTACATCACTTCCTGTGGCGAGATGTCCTCATTGGCCGATTACTGCTCTAGACTAGACGACTACTCTGCACAAAGCCTACAAGATACAGACAGACAAGTAGAGAGAGAGACAGGTAGACAGGTAGAGAGACAGGTATGTTAGAGCAGGTAGAGTGAGACAGGAGGTCAGACTGCAGACGACTACACTACAACTACATTGATCATTTTGCGTGTATTTAATATTAAACAGAAAGTTTGCTGTTAAATAAAAGTTTTCTGACGTTTCAGAGAAAAAAGTTTGACTCTTTCAAACATCACCAGTTTGTTCCTGTAACTGAACTGAAGCTTCGCGCTTTCTGATCAGTTTGTATCTAAACAGTTAATCAGACAGAAAAATTAATCTGAAACCAGATTTTTTTTTGTTTTTCTGTTTTATATAGTTCATAGTAAACGACACTTATCTTCAGACAAAACAGGACATTTGCAGACATTGACCTGGACTCTGAGAACAGGACGTTTTTCACAGTTGTCTGATATTTTTAGACAATAAATGAATTAAATACTTCTGATTAATCAGCAATGAAAACAAGATGTTAGTGGCAAGTAGAGACATTTAACTCTGGGATTTTATGTGATGATTTAAAAAAAGAAATATGAAGTGAGGTTGAAAAAATGAAAGTGAGTCGACTGAACAGATAAATGTGACTGATGCTTTTCAGCAACATCAACAGCCGATTTCACAAATGCTCTGACGATCTCAGGTGATCGAGGCCATTGTGGTCCAGGTGACCAGGTTGTGATCCCATCTATTTGCATTCCAGTGTCTTGGCTGGCAGGTGTCTCAGAGGACACGGTAAATGGTGAAAGCATTAAAGCTGGTGTCGGCTTTCTGTGCAGCGTGGAAGAAGTCAGGGTTGGCTGCTGGTTGGCCACAGCAGCGTAGAATCAGCCACTCCGGTGAACGGTGCAGTCATCCTTTTCCTGGACCGGGGATGAAGGTGAACTGGGTCACAGAGACAGCTGTTACCATCAATGGTGTGTTTATGTCAGTGCTGCCATTGACGTACAACCCACAGCTAAAATTACGCCGTGAAATGTCCCTCCATTCGTAACTGACGAGCTCCTCAGCTGAGAACTCTCCAGGGCCAGAGACTAACGGTGCCCCGTTGTCCCAGGGACAACAGAAAATGTTCCATACGAACAAACACTGGGACACTTTGTTTCACAAAGAACAAACTGAACCAAGTGCATCCTCTCGTGCAGGAGACTTGAAACGTGGCACCGGTGCATCGATCCCATCAGTGGACTTCGCAAAATTGCTGCGCTGCATGCTTTTTATTGGTCACTGGATTGAAATGGTCACCAGCTGCTTGCTAACGTTAATTGCTAGCTAACTTTACAGGTGCTACCTGGTTTTATACGAGTATATTAGCTAAAGCACACATTTAAACAATTTCAATATATTCTTGTTGTATTTTTTATCGTTTAAACCTTAAATACTTGACATTGCTTGTACATGGACAGCAGTGATTGCAGTCATATTCAACCGTACCGCGGTTAATCTGTGGACCAGACGGTTCAGCTCATAAAAATAAACACTGATTAACAGCGGCTACGTCACAGGTGTGAAATATGTTACTAATGAGGAAAATATCTATAAAATGTGTAAAATATTCTCTAAAATGTGAACACAGGAGAGCCACAAATTACGGACTCACCACTAAACAAACTAAGAACCGAGGATACTAAGAAATACCAACACTGATGTTTGTTATCAGAGCAGAGACAGGACGACAGCACAGCACACATCAAACTCTCATCTGATTTAACAATAAAGCAACAATCTGTCTGTCTGTCTCTGTCTGTCTGTCTGTCCTTCATACATCTCAAGAACCATTCATCCTGTTGAAATTCGGTGCACTTTGAACTTGCTGCATGTTTAGTATGAATAAACTTAGGATCTGCTCAGGTCTGCAGCAGCTGGCGAGGCCTCAGGCCTCTGGACCTGCAGGTCACAAAGCACCAAAAACTACGTAAATGTGAAGCTGTATCAGAGGCACAGTTCACCATGGAAACATTTTACAGTTACTGTCAGCATCAGTTGAAACAGGAGCCGTCCTTCTGAGGCAAGGCTGAATAAATCAGTAAAGCTAAATATTATTATTTATTTCTACAACCTTTAATTGTGTTTTTATTACGTCACTAACAACTAACAAATACAGATGATAATAACAATGTAAAGAAGCAACACTTTGTCTCTAGGACCAGTTCCGTTCAATTTGGGACGGTTCTGGGACAATGGTGAAAAAAGTTAGTCTGGAGCCCTGAAGCCAACACGGGAAAGTTTCCCTGCATATCTTCTTCACTGAAACGGGCAGTGTCTTTGGCTCAGGCTCTTTGATTTCGACTATACTGTCTTTGATGTTTTGTCAGTTATCAAATTTTTGGCTGCAATGAAGAGGGACACGGCATCAAGGCCTGTTCTAGCCGAGGAGAACCGGCTCTGCCGGACAGCCTCGCTTCGCAGAGAAGTGCCCTGATGCAGAGCGGTCCGATTCTGCAAAGGGCTGAACGGATGGCGCTGGAGAGCAGCCTGGACTGGGCGGCGTTGACGGTGGGAATGAGGGATTTACATAGGAGACAGACAATGATGAGGCCTGCAGTGAGGACGAGGTACATGAGAGCGAGGTCAGAGGCAGGAAACACGACAAAACAGGTGAAAATGTGAGACAGGTAGGTCAGACAGGTAAGACATGATGAAGAGGTTGAGGATGCTGAGATACTGGAGAAGGAGGCAACATGGAAACCTGCTTGACCTAAACACAGGAATAAAGCTGAAACTGTATGAGGCAAGGCAAGCAGACAGACAGGCAGAGAGACAGGCAGAGACAAAGAGAGGTACCGACAGGCAGGTAAGAGACAGGTGCAGTCGGACAGCAGTGATGGTGGGGAGTGTCTGTCCCTTGTTAAACTTTCAGCCGACGGAGCAAAAGGTATTTCCTTCACCTCAGTAATATGAGAAATAAGGAGGCCAGAGGTCAGACTCTGCAGCTGCCTGATATTGTTATTGATTATAGATACTGATTCCACAAACGGCGCCATCAGATCAAAAATACAGCATAAAACCAGAAGATGTGTCAGTTCAGGCTCCGCCTCCTCCACAGGTCATATGACCAGACCAAAAGACACTGTCAGCATCCCACAATGCACTGCACACATGTCACTGTGTGATGATGCATTCAGGTGCTCCTCTTCACCAGTAAACTGATCATGCGATTAATCAGCAGCACCTGAACACCCCATGGAGGCAGAGCCTGATTTGAGGCAGTGCAGGTGTACAGAGGTGTCACAAAGGCATCAAACCGCAGTTCAGGTGTTCAGCACAGAGACAGGCAGAGCGCACTGAGACAGCTGCTGTAGCCATAGCAACCAAAGTGTTAACATTCAGAGGTCAAAGGTCACAGAAGTCAGGGGTCACCAGGGAAAGGAGGGGTCACATGAGATTAATACAGCTGGACATGTTTAACGAGAGGTCACGTTAAAAAGTCCTGTGGGTGTGGTTTAAAGGTCAGAGGTCTGTCATGTAAAAAGCACATGCAGGTTATGTTAAGGTCATAAAGAGTTTATATGTAGGTCATGGCACCTTTGGCACTGCTGTCCAGGAAGACTTTGATGTAAGACGTGGGGACGTATCCCTCCTCCTCCAGGTTCCTCCGTACTCTGGTCCAACCATCTCCTTTGTCTTCTTCGACCACAGATAGTAGTTCTCCCTCCACCATGGACAAAGTCCCTTCATTCTGACCTGCACACAATCAACAACACCACATTCAGAGAACCACACAGAACCAGGAGAGAACTCAACGCGTGGCCTGATGAACCACAACCAGTTTAGACCGCACCAGAACAAAAGAGTCTGGATGAGATCACGCTCAGGTGCTGACTCCTGGATCTGCTCGGACCTCATCCTGTCTGCTAGTACGACTTCCTGTTTTCTAGAGGATGTCAGTGATCATGCTCCAGTCCTCAGCTCCACTTAGGTCGAAACAATCATTGTTTTTATGCCACAGTTTGAGATGGTGCTGCTGTTTCCTGGACTTCAACAAGAAACAGTCGGATTTTATCTGATTCACGTGGAAACTACACGTTTTTGATTTTATCTGGTACAATCATCTCCTTTAAAACCACAAACACACACCTGAGTTTTACTTTACACAACAGAAGCTCAGAAAAATCCCTGTTAGATATTTTCCTCTGATCGTTCAGCCCTGGCACCACTGCCTGTGTCCAGGAAACCACAGAGGGGGACAGCAGACCACGTGTTGACTAACACCATGAGACTGCAATGAGGAGGCCAAAGGAGCAAACAGAGCCAGGTGTGTCGGGTGGTGACATCACTGAACCTGGTCAGCTGACCCAGAGGAGCCAGGCTGACAGGTGAAGAAGAACTGAGTCCATCAGCTGAGGCAGATGTTTAAGGAGTCCACCAGTTCATGACCTGCTGACAACTGATCCAGGTTCAGGTCCAAGACAACAAACAACCACCTGAGTTATCCAACGCTGGTGTGCGTGTGTATGTGTGTGTGCGCACAGTATATCCATCTTAAAATACCTTGAAACGGGTAGAGGGACTTGCAGGTGCCGATGCTCGGTAACGGTTCTTCATCATCAAAGTCATCGTCAAACTCTGAACTGCGAGACTTAAACTGAAGCTCGGCGCTGTGGTCTTCCGTGTAGCTGCCATCAGGACTGAGAGAGAGACAGGCAGAGAGAGAGAGAGAGAAAGAGAGAGGAAGAGAGAGAGAGACAGGCAGAGAAACAGAATCAGTCTGAAAGGAAGAACTGGACCAGCAGCTATGACAGGTTGAATCGTTCTGATGAAACAGTGATCAATAATCAAATCATCAGTTCCCAGAGGAGCACCTCTCTCTGCTGGCCGGGCTGCGGCTGTCCAGATGTTTCAGGCTGCTGCTTCCTGGCGTCGTCACTTGAGAATTCAACCCACAACCTCCACTCTGCCTCCCGCTGCTGTTCTCAGACAGTCTGCTGTCCACATCCGACAGCCACGCCTACAGGAACACACAGACACGCTTTAACACGCGACCGAACACGCATGTTAATATGCACACGTTAACATACATAAAAACACTATGAGCCTCACGCAAGAAGCAACACACGGACTACTTCCTTCTTATTTTTGTATGTTCTTGTTCTGTTGGCACCGACTGATTCCCAGGACTCACTCCTGTTTTCTGATCTTTGTGCTGAGCTGATCTGAGCTGAACTTTTGATTGGTGGAGAAAAACTTTCACCAAGACAAGAAAGAAATGTGTTTCACGACCTGCGAGGACACATACGTTTTAAATCTGGAGAATAGAAAAGAAATGCATGAATGTCATATCCAATGTAGAATATTATATGTTTTAGCTTAAATTGAATTATTATATTAATAAATCTGACGGCTACAGAGACACCATTGGTTCACTGACCCCAGGTGAGACCATAAAAACCTTGCGATGATGCTGCTGCTCTGAGACACTTTGGTCATCATTACACAGATCTATTTGATCAGGGGGATGAAAAGTCGCTGAATCGTTTCAGATCACTGCTTCTGTAACCTGGAGCCTCAACTCAGGAGAAAAACAAGCCGATCAAATCCTCCACAATCCTCCACACTTGCAGCTCAGAGGATTCAGAGTTTCAACCACAGGATCTGTTCAGAGATCAGAGATTTCTCCTGTGTTTCCCAGAGTTCACAGTCATAACATCATTGATGCCGAGGACAAACACTATTGACGGTTGGACTCCCACAGGTCTCTATGACGTCCAACATCACTAAATGTTAAAAAACTCTTTATATCGTTCACCATTTTCAAAGAGTAACTCAGAAACTTTCTACATTCAGACTTTTAAAATCATATCTATTCTATTTTTTGACAGATTCCATAATTTCCAAAATATTCAACATTTAGTGGGGAATTTTCCCTCAGAGGCAAAGGACAGAACGTCCACGAACGTCCACATTTACCCATTTTCACATTTATGAATGTTTCATCAATGACATCATCTCAGCCTTTTTCTGCCCTTCACACTTTTTACACAAAGACGGTTCAAGTTCTGTGACCTTATCTCACCTTTCCAGACGTTGACATGATGTTTAAGGGATGGAACATTCACAGCAGGAGAAGGTGCTCAATTTCTCTTCAACTTCTTCTCACCCTCGCAAATTTCACTCTGCACACTCTGTTTTTCACAGAGCGGATGCAGGCCAAGTCATCTCCCATCACGTCATTTAACTCTAAGCCAGAGGTCTTCAACAGGGGGTCCATGACCCCTAGGGGGTCCGCGGAGGTACTGCAGAGGGGTCGTGAAATTTTTGGTTCATTAAACAATTTTTAATATAGTTTTTATATTTTTCCCACATTTTTTCCCCACAAATTTAAATGTTTTTAAATACACATTAACATGAATCGAACATATTAGTCAGTCAGAAATGCACACATTCAGCGACACACAGGAGCTCTCTCAAGGTCACTCACTGCACGAGACTGTCCCTCCATGCCTCCTGCACACAATGAGGAGGACCCGCCCCTTTCACTGCTGTACCAATCATTTGGCACAATTCAATTGGCCGAGAGCCTGTTCAGTCCCCCGGCTAACTAAGATTCCAGATACAAGGACGCACGCTGCAATAATATTTGAAAAGAAGATACCTTTGTAAAAAGAAAAAGAAAAAACAACTGTAACTTCACCCTCGAATCTTTATGCAATCATTTTTGCAAAATATTCCTGGCTAAAACAGCCAACTACTGAGGCCCGAATATTACTATGCCAAGTGTATTGACACTGTTATGAGGGGAAAATGGATCGTTTTGTAACTCGACCAAAAACCTCCACAAGCACAAGAGAATACCCTCCACCTCAAAAACCCCTGGTGAAAATGAAAGTGTTGAGGCAGCGCCTGCTGCTAGTGTAGCAGCTGATAAGGGTAAACGCAAATGAGAGAAGACCTAAAAATATACAGAAAATTATCTGAAGTTAGGCTTTATCTTCAAGGGAACAGATGGCATTGAATTACCAATGTGTGTCATTTGCTCTACTGTCCTGTCAAAAAAATCTATGAAGCCATCAAAGCTGCAGCGTCACTTGGAGACAACCCACAGCCACTTAAAAGACAGACCTGTTCCTTCCAAACTAGTCTCAAATCCCTCCAAGGTCGACATTGATGAGAAAATCAGCCAAAGTTGGTGAGCAAGCTTTGAAATGCTCTTATCAAGTTGCTCTTCAAATTGCCCAGAAGAAACAGCCATACACACTTTAATATTGCCTTCAGCAATTGACAATTGACATTGTGTAAAACAATGTATGGGAATGATATTGACATTAATAAACTGAAAACTATTCCGGTGTCGGACACAACCATTGCTCGCAGTACTGACGAGGTGGCATCTGATGTGAGGGTGCAACTGATAGAGACGCTGAGGCTGGCAGATGCATTTGCATTACAAACATTGTAATTGCATTACAACAGATGTGTCAAAGGACGCCCAGCTTCTGGCGTTTGTGCTCTTTGTCGATCAAAATGAAATCCAGAAGGAATTTTTATTTTGTAAGCAGCTTCCTGAACGCACAACTAGTTCTGAAATCTTCAGAGTGATTGATGTTTTTTTCATAGAAAATGACGGGGTGAGAGCCATGGCTGGTTTAAAAAGTGGACTAATCGCGCTTGTAAAGGACATAGTTCTGCAAGTGATTTGGATGCACCGCATACTACACAGGGAGTCACTTGTTGCCAAACACATGAGTGCTGAATTGTCAGATGTCATGGACTCGGTCGTGAAAGTTGTCAATATAGTCACGAAGAGTGCTTTGCAAACGCGTCTCTAATCTCTGTGTTGCTGAGGGAGAAGAACACACTGTGCTACTGTACCATTCTGAGGTTCGATGGCTTTCACGTGGTACAGTGTTGTCGTGTGTTTTTACTTCTCCAAAAGCGCACAGAGCTGGCTGCACTTTTCAGTGACAATGTCTGGGTCACCAAACTTGCATATCTTACTGACATTATCGCTGAGTTCTATGCAAGGTCCCACTACACATGCCATTCAGCTGTATGACAGAACGGAAGGCTTTCTCAAAAAAATCAGAAGATGCAGGGAGCACGTCAGGGAAGGGATATTTTCCATGTTTCCATTAGTGGATGAGCTGGAAGATTCTGCTGTGCTCCCTCCTCCCGTAACACATACAATTGGTGTGCACTTGGAGGTGTTTGAGGGTCAATTTAGGAGCTACTTTTCTGAGGCTGATTCCTGGGCCAGGGACAGGGATATGGATACAGTTTCCATTCAGAGACAATGCAGCAGATGGCACACACCTGACAGTGACAGAGAAGGATCAGCTCATCGAACTATCCACTGACAGCATGTTCAGAAACATATATGAAACTAAACCACTCACCCACTTCTGGATCTCTTGCCAGAAAGACTTTCCACAATTGGCAGCAAAAGCTATGATGAGCCTTTTACCCTTTGCAACATGTCTTTCCGAAAGTGGATTATCCTCACTCACCTACCTGAAAAACAAATACAGGTCAAGACTGCAGCCTGAGGCTGATATGGCCCTCTGCCTGACAACCTCCATCCATCCAAGGATAGATAAGTTGTGTGCTACTCATCAGGGTCAGACATCTCACTAATGTGGGAGGAGGCCTATGTGTGTCATCCACAGATGGCTTGAGAATTCACTGTATGTACAGTACAGTACCAGTCAAAAGTTTGGACACAACTTCTCATTCATTAGTTTTTCTTTATTTCTTTCTACATTGTAGATTCATACCGAAGGCATCAAAACTATGAAGGAACACATATGGAATTATGTAGTTAACAAAAAAGTGTTAAACCAACCAGAATATGTTTTATATTTTAGATTCTTCTTTTAGCCACCTTTTGCTTTGATGACAGCTTTGCACACTCTTGGCATTCTCTCACTCAGTCATGTTTGACAAAAACATGTTTGTGATGGCCGACCCTCGGCCAGCGCATAGGTTAGAGTCTGAAGGTGATGCCCTCTCCAGGACTCCATCCACAGACTCCATGAAGGCCAGATATTCAGTCAGAGCTTCCCTCTTAGTGACTTGCTGCTGCATTGAGGCGACCTCTGACTTTCCAACACAGCGGCATTCAGCCGGAGTCCCAGAGAAAAAGTGAAGAGCGAGCTGCTGCTTTCTCAATGTTGAGGGGGCGTCCCTATGCTGTTCACAAACAATCGGCCTCAGGCCTCCAATTTACGACACATGAGATTCATCATTCGGCTCATCAGGGGGAGAGAAGATTCGACTTCTCTCATTTTTCTCTGAACAGAAATTTAAGATAAACTTCTGAGAATGTTGCTGCATGAGGCTCAGTGTTAGAGCTGAACTGAGGGTCAGCTACTGCCAATCATCGGTTTAAGGTACCATGTATGTACAGTGTGTACTGTGTGTGTATAGTGTCATAGCACAAACCTGGTTCCTCCTCAGCTCGTCCTCCAGTCTCTGCAGACTCTGCTTCACTTCCTCCAGACGAGGCTCCAAACTGCCAGCGTCACCCATCTGAGGACTTTGTTCATAAACCTCCCTCATCTTCAACAGAGCATCTCTGACACACACACACATGCAGGTTGCACAACTTTAATACACAATCCCCACAAACTAAATAATTCTCACATTTTAATACACAACAACATGAGGTGGGAGTAGATGTGCTTGTTGGTCATATTTCCAATTTGCCCTGTGCAACACACAATATGAAACACTGACAAACTGTCTGATTGCTGTCAAGCAGAACTTTATTTACACCAAGGACAAAAAACACAAAAACTTAGTAAAACTAAAATTCAAAGCAGTATTCACTGAGCACAGGTGTGAGGTCAAGGTGATCAGCAGTGAAATGGCTGAAGGTGTGAAGGAGTGTGTGAATGTGTCGGTTGTGGCTCATGTGTCTGAAGCTGCAGGTTAAACAGCTCAGACAGTTTCTGTTGATTGGTTGTGACTCTGCCACAAACATTAATTAGTGAAATCTACCAAACAATAAAAGAGTGTAACGTCAAACACTGATGATTTCAGGACTTTGACTCTGAGGTTCTTTGTAACTCAAACTGCTCCATAACAGAGATTATTAGTCTCTTATAGTTTGTGTGTTTCTGTGTCGCTGGTGTTTTACTGCTTTTGTCTGTATATGTTAGTGTGTGTGTGTGTGTGTGTGTGTGTGTGTGTGTGTGTGTGTGTGTTACCTCTGCTCCCTCTCTCTCTGAATCTCCTGGTTGATGTTGTTGATTCTGGTCTGAAGTTTCTTTCGTCTCTGTTCAGGAGGAAGGTGGCTGCAGTCTGCAGGACCTGAGCCCTGCAACAGGTTCAACACACTTCATTTAGTCACACACACACGATTGTGAACATCACATGGTTTAACACACCTGTGACTGAGGTACTGACCAGTCTGAGAGACAGCTGTCCAATCAGAGAGGAGCATGAAGGAAACATCACGACAGAGAAACACTGGTTAAATTTATACAAACATAGATAAATACATAGTGGTGTCAAATAAACACACACGCACATATTTAAATATATACATATATATATACACACACTGAATGTACGTGTGTGTACGTACCCCTCTCTTGAGGCTGCGTAGACACTGCTTCCTGGTTTTGGAGCCAGAGATCATGAGGCCATTTAGCCGCTGTGCGATTGGTTCTCTGGAAGAAGGGGGCGGGGACTGGGGACTGCTGGCCACACCTCCAGGTGAAGGTGAGGTTGGGGGTGGAGGGGGAGGCTGCCGGGGGGAGGAGAGGAGGGTCAACAGCTGGAGAGAGGGAGAGAGGGGTCAGAGCAGTACAGCCACCTGAATCCTACAGGTGTGTGTGTGTACCTGTGTGTGTGTCTTTGTGTACCTTGTTTTTTCGTATGAAGGGCCACAGCTTCCTGCTGTGTCTCCGCCCTTCAGTCCGGTTGTCGAGGTAACTGGATTCAGAAATGCTCCGCCTCATGGTGGCACTATAGTCTTCAAACTCTACGTCACCTGGAGGGTCGAAGCCTGATTTATACACCTCCACCACCTGACGCGTGTCCTGCACGTACACATGCGTACATGCGCGCGCACACACACACACACACACACAGAGACAGCTCTGTCATCATGGAGTTTGGTTGTCATGTCAGATCAGGGCGTGCTCTGGGACTGACCGATCACAACCAAGCTTCAACCCTCACCCTCCTGTTGAGCTAAGTCAGTCTAACCTCAGCAGAGGGCAGCTGCTGACATATTACCCAACCTGCATGGATCACTCCCAGTCTGCCCAGTCAGACAGACTGGCCAAGAATCTTAAAGCTCAAGTCTTTGTCAGATTTTTACAGTGAACTTTTTATTCAGCACTTGATATAAAAATATTTCTTGAAGCAGGTTGGGGAGCGAGATCTCCGGAACACATTAACGACATCCAAAGACTTCAGCATCCCCGATCGTCCCTGCTCAACAAACCACCAAAACTCTCCCCAGACTTCAGCGCAGAGGAGACTCACCATCCGAGGCTGGATGCTCTCAGCAGCGTCCATCATGGCGTCCAGACAGTGACTCACAACAGGAAGAACTTTTCTTTCAGCCTCTGCTGATGAACGCATCGCATCACAGATTCTCTCGATCCGCCGCTCCTCCATGTCCTGGATACGCTGTGAAAGACAGGCACATGCAGTACACACATCAGTACACTGTGTAATACTGAGATGTACTACTGTACTACACAACATTTGTATAACTGATACAATAAGTGGCACTTCTGGTTTACTTGGTGTATAACCAGTACCAGTATGTGGTTGTACTGGTTTACCTGGTACTTGTTAAGATCATGAACAAGCACAGTCTATTTTAACCGATGTCACGTGAATCGCTGTCATTCTATTCCACACTGAAAACATTATTCAAACATTCAAAGCTCATGTTGGAAAAAGTCTGAAGCTAAAGAAACCCACAGAAGCTAAACAGCCAGTGAAACCAGGACTCAGCAGACCTGGAGTCCAGCCAGTGAAACCAGGACTCCTGACCTCTGAGACGTTTTGAGTTTGTCACTCACAAGAAGCATCAGCTGACGTGAACCAAGTCTCATGGAAAAGATCTCAGGATGAAGAATCTCTGATCTGCATGAAACTGGACCGTGTTACAGAGTCATCTCAGAGAGTCCAGATCCTCATTAGTCCACAGTCTGACGAACTGTCTGAGACTGGAGACGGTTCAGTTCTGGATCTACTTTCCCTGGAAGTGGTCATCCAGCTCAGATGAAGCAGAGAGTAATAGGTAAAGGGTTAAAGGAATCACTGCAGCTGCTTAACATCTCTGTTCATGAGTCCACCACACACAGATCATATATCATGGAGCACGGAGTCCATGACAGGACACCACAGAGGAAGCTGCTGCACCTGAAGTCAGTCAGAGAACAGCTGGACTCTCCACAGCACAGCTGGAAACCAACATGAAAACATCAGCCCAGAGGTGAAGGACGGTGGATGGAGCATCAGGATCTTTGCTGCCTCTGGACCTGGTTTAGTGTCAGGGAGGCTGTGACCAGCTGAAGCTCAGGAGGAGCTAGATGATGCAGCAGGACAACAGCCCTAAACATGGAAGGAAGTCTGGAGCAGTCCAGTCAGAGCCCAGACCTGAACCCAGCAGAGACACTGTGGAATGAGCTCAAAGAGACATTCACAGCAGACGTCCTGAGAACAGAAGCTGAAGATCAGGTCCAGCACCCTCCTGAATGCTATGCAGGTCTGATCTTGTTTGAGGTTCTTGCTTGTTCAACCACTTAAATCCAAGGGTTCACTTCCTTTCAGTCAGGACCTAGGACTCTGAATGCTGAATGAGTGTGTTCAATAAAGACTTAAAAGATTAGAGTTGTGATTGTGTTACAGCTGCAGCACACTCCTCAGGGTTCACAGACTGGTACCAGAATGTGGTACTGCTGGGTTACCTGGTATATAACTGGTACCAGTGTGCAGTAATGCTGGTGCTGGTCTTGGTTAAACTGGTTTAAACTGGTCACATAGTCTTTCCTGGACTCTTCAGCCGCTTGTTGTTTCTGTTGAGCAGTCTGACGAGCCTGAAACCAGCAGACACAGAGAAAGCATCATTTCTAATCTACGTCTGCCCACAGCTCAGAATCCAGAAATCCAGACTAGTTTGTGGTTCTAGAGGGAGGAAGCAGAAGAACTTCCTCTAGAACCACAAACTGTTCTCCACATTTCTGTTGTTGTTCATATTAAATCCGTGAGACATAAAGAGTTGTTCAGTGCCTGCTCCACCAGCCACCCCATACAGTTCACTGTGACAGTGTGTGGGAACATTACCTTCAGAGAGCAGCGCTGACAGACAGACAGACAGACAGAAAGACAGACAGGAGTTCAGATTAGTGTCATGTCATCCACGATATCAAGTGTTTCATTTATGCTTCACCATCACTGGCTCATTCACAGGTGTGTAGTTACAACCACGTATGTAAAACTAGACCCTGACTGTCGCTCGGCTCAAACACTCATGGAAACACACAGCACAGTGTGAAGTACATAACACTGCACCACTACTATGCATTAGTACAAACTTTGGATGGTGCAGCTCTCATCTGTAGAAGTACAGCCGAGTTTATTACACAACCAAAGTCATGACAACCCAGAGTTGAGACCAGGAGGCAGAGCTTCAGTCCTACACGCTTCTCTGCAGTTTCTCTAGAGCTGTCACC
>JBBMJY010000024.1:37939-59572 GCA_037833715.1 Toxotes lorentzi
CCAACTTCATATTGAGATCTGATGTATCTAATGTGTTTCTTTAAAGTGCTCCTTTAATTTTTGTGAGCAGTGTAGAAATCATGGGAGGGTGACAGCTCTAGAGAAACTGCAGAGAAGCGTGTAGGACTGCAATTCTGCCTCCTGGTCTCAACTCTGGGTTGTCAAAACGTTGGTTGTCTAATAAACTCGACTGTACTTCTACAGATGAGAGCTGCACCATCCAAAGTGGGATAGATGCCGTTTCTCCTAAACAGACCAGGTTTTCCCCAAAAAGATCTGCACTGAAGATTCCCCAGAGCTCGATTCGTACGTGGAAAAAGTTCAGAACAACCAGGACTCTGAGCCATCACTGGAGATGGGCCTTGGTGAGACAGGCGACCCAGAAGGATCTAAGCGTCATGCCAAAGGTGCTTCAACTAGGAGCTGAGTGAGGGGTGTGAATACTTCAGATGGAACGAGGTCGACTGATGACTGGAAAATGAATTTAATCGATAACAAGACGTGAAAACAGAGAAGGAGTCTGAAGTGTTTCTGCCCCAGCGTACTGACGCACAGACACCTCTACGAAAAATCAAATCAAGCTTTATTCAAACCCTGCACAGAATACAAAGAGAAAAACAAAAACAGGTGAATTATTTGTTTACATGCGACAGGTGTCGTGAAATGCCTCCAGGGTCCTAAAGTCCCTCCATGTTGGAGGAAGTCCATCTTGCAGGAAATGACCACAGCGCTGACAGGAAGACTGGAAGAGTTTAATGTAGCTACGCAGCCAGGTCTGCAGGTGAGAGAGACAGGTAGAAATAGCTGAGACAGGTAGAGAAACAAGTACAGACAGGTAAGACAGACAGGTAGACAAAGAGACATACAGGTATTGATGATCAATCAGTTTGATCAGTTTCTCACCATGAAGGACCGAACCACAACGTCAGGCATCTGGGGCAGCTGGTAGTGCAGCAGAGCAGTGGTGGCGTGATCTGTTACCTAGCAACACCATAACCAATCAGAGTTCTGCCCACTTAGACCAGGTTAAGATTTCAGGTAAGGACAGGTGAATCTTACCTTCTGGAACACCTGGTACTGAGACTTGGTCCAGATGTCCAGCTGTGAAGGAAAGACAGACATGTTACCATGGAGACAGATAGAAAAGTTACCCTTGTGACAGACAGACAGGTATCAACAGTGACCTGTCAAGTGAGTTTGAGTTCTTACCTTTCCGTCCTCGTTGTAAACGTTTTCGTTGAAACCTCGAACAACGGTTCTGTCAATGAACAGCGAACGCATCACAACAATGGCCTTTAACACCTTCCCTAGGGTCACCTGAAAGGGAGACCAATGAGACACATACCTCTTACCTGCTGAACCCACCTGTACAGTATGTGTTAATGTGTGTCTGGTTACCTGCAGGTGTCTCGGGGGGTCTGAACACACCTGATACCTGGCCCCAGCACACCTGTACAGTGTGTATTATATTGTGTGTTTTAGTACCAGCAGCACAGCAGACGTCCCGTTGGGTCTGAACAGCTCGATGGTCATATCAGGAAACATCCTGCCGATCCGGGAGATGACATCATCCACATACCTGTACACAGAGGACACACAGTATTAAAGTATTGTGAGGGAGGTACTGCAGTATTTAACACCCTAAATCAGTTTCAGAGAGCAGCAGCGGCAGTTACAGTGCAGTTCTAATAAAATGAGAGTGTATGAACGAACAGTGTGATAAAACTGATCTACAGCGAATCATTCGTGAATCTTTATTTTAAACAATTCACTTGGTTCTTTATCTCCTTTTTCTCTTTCTCTCATTTTCTCCAGAGCATGTTGTGTAATCTGCCTATGTACATATGTATATACTACTGTCATATTATAGTAGTATATTCAGTATGCAGTACTGCAGTACTTACTGGGGAGGTAGTACCAGAGTACTGGGCTGGACTTTGGGTCGTCTCTTGGCTGAAGCTCCCATCTGATTGGCCGATCGTTTGAGTGACTGTTGGTTCAACAAACTGGAGGCCAGACCAGCGTGGTACTGCAACTACAGACACATCCACAAAATACACACAGAGACACAGCACACACGCCATCACCACATCATCACCATCACAGTGCTGTATGTGAGGTTACACAGTACTGACTGACTGTTGATCAGCTGTGTGTATGTACCTTACATCAGGTGAGACAGCAACACTAACAACAGGTGAAGTGGTCCTGATGTTGAGGTAAAATGCTGGTCGTCATGGTAATATGACATCACTACGATTTACACAATGTAAAGTCATTAGTTAATGGATCAGTGATAAAAGAGACTCAGCTGGTTAATCAACTAAAGATCACTTCACATCAAAGCGGAGGGGAAGGTGGTGGTGGGGGGTGCGGGGGTGGTCAGGTGTGTTTGTCATCTAATGTCTGAATGTCAGACTGATGTTAGGGTCCATGTTTGTTTGACAGGATTCAGTAAATGTTCATTAGTCTGAAGCTGCTAATGTGACGCAGTCTGTAGCCTGTTAGCATGTGTACCTTGTTGGACCACTTGTAGGCCTGCAGCAACTGAGAGTACAAAGGAGTTTTATCCTGAACTGGATCCAGACTGAGCAGACCACTGTTATGGAGAGGATGAGACTCCGAGGGACGACCGACCAGACCACTGAGACGCTCCAACTCACTGAGAGACAGACAGACAGGTAATATCAAATGGTGGTGCAGTCTGGGGTCCATTAAGTCCTGCATGCAGAGCTATACAGAAACACACAGAGAACTCACAGACACACACTGGGCAGAACTTGGCCAACACTCACAACACACTCATACCAAATTCCATTCACAATTTGGGCAAATTACACTTAACATCCGCCAGTATTTACTGCTGATACAGATTAATACAAGTGCAAAAGCTCTTGTTCTTCTGCAGGATTTTCTGATCAGTTCAGCATATAAACAATTCACCATGTAGTGTGTTTGTTCATAGTCCCTGATGGAGTCTTGTGAAATCGGACGACAATTTCACCTAATTAGCAGATCTCACTGCTCAGCCATGAACTGATTTTCTGTTCTCAGCCAGACCGTCCAGTACAGGGGCAGATTTCGGTGCTGGGCTGTGCAGTCTTAAGTTATTTAAATCACCAGAAATCTGAATGCAGTCTGGTGGGACCGGTGTGGTTTGGGGAGTTTATTCGGCGTTAAAGTCAATAGATTTCTGGCTGGGTTATGGTGCTACGGACTTACTTGAGGTCTCTATTGACTGCCTGCAGGTTGTCTTGGAACTCGGCAATAAATTGCTTCTCTCGACCCTCCAGCGTCTCCCGGTTCTTCATGCCGTCCTTCAAGGACTCGAAGACGCGGCTCACGCTAGAGCGGAGCGCCTGGATGCCGTTAATGGCGTGAGAGAAAGCGTCCAGATTCACCCCAACATTCACCACGTCCGCCATCTTGTCTGTTTGTCCGCTGCCGCCGCTCAGAGATGAGGTCACAGAGTGGGCAGGAACATGAAAAGCGCGTCACAAATTTCAGTTTGACTTAATGAATGTGAATGTGTTTGTTAATTTGACCAAATGTCATACGAATCAAATGCGATTAATTTTACTTTTTGTCTAAATTTAAAAATGACACATGAAACATCTGTTTACTCCACTCAAGGGTTTAAAGCAGTGTAGCTGCTGTTTACTCGGATCTGAAGCTGATTCTTACGGTGGCCGAGAAAGGCCACGCAAACGCAAACGCCGCAACCCAAACGCAAAAGCCTCACAACGGAAGTTAAGTCACAACGTAAGTTGTTACCTTCCGGATACGAAGTGCAAGAGGAGAAGTAAGTGATATTAACTTATACTTAAGCTACTAAGTTATAGTAGTCCAAAGTTAGACGGCAGAGTAGAGAAATATTAAAATATAAAAGTAATTATTAGCCCACCGCCCATTACCCAGTGGAAACTAGACTGGGAGACGTGCCACGAGTAAAAAGCCTGGGACCAGCCTATGATTCTGTTCACTGTGGAAAAGCACATTGGTTGGCTGATGTCATTTCCTGTGCTTATGCATGAGTGTAGCTGCTTCCTGTTGCTGAGATGACCTCTGACCTGCGACCTCAGAAAGATCTGCCATTCGGACATCTGCACAAAAACCACGTACGATACTTTATATGATTCGAAAATGGACCACGATATTTGACAAGGTCCAACCAATCATTCTGTATGGTTGTGAAGTCTGGGGTCAAACGTCCCACAGACTCTCTGTAGGTCCACAGCATCCATCCAGAATCAGAACCTAAACAGGCAGAGTCTGTCTCTTAGAGACCACTGTCCAACCATGGACTGAGAACAGTGTTTAGTCCTGAAGCAGCAGAGCAAAGACTCTGAGACATGGGTCGGGAGGGTGCTTTTGTTCACAATGGAGAGAGAGAGAGGGAGAGCGAGCTTGTGTTCACAGTGGAGAGAGAGAGGGAGGGAGAGCGAGCTTATGTTCACAGTGGAGAGAGAGAGCAGGAGGAGATTAGGAGGAAAAGATCAAAAGAGGAGGAGTGAAAACAGGGGAGAGGAAAGGAGGAGGACAGAGAGGAGGAGAGGAGAACACGAGAAGACAAGACGGAGGAAGAGGAAGAAAAAGAAGAGAAAAAGGAAAAACAGAAGAAGAAGAGAAGGAGATTGAAAACGACAGGAGGACAAAGGTGCTGTCACCGGTTTAATCAGCTTATCAAGACAGAGAGAGAGAGACAGGTGAGTAACAAAGAGAGAGAGACAGGTGTATGTAGACAGGTGGACTACTGTGGTTCTGGTTTGATCTGAATGTAACTGCCTGTTGATTTAAAGGAGCAGTTCACACAAAGTCTGACAACAACAGAGTCTGCATGATAAACTTAGGTGATTGACAGACAGGTGTCAAGGAAAAGATAATTTTCAGATTTTTAATGTTAACTCAAAGCTTCTGGCTGAGGGACTCCAGACCTGTGTCTCTTAGATCCTGATCGAGTTTTAGAGAAGAAGGCATTGCTGTGAGACAGAGCCAGTCGGTGTTTCAGGGAAGGCGGAGGATCAGTCTGTGTGGCAGAGGAGAGAGGGCAGACGTTCTAATAAAAAGGAGAAACAGTGCGAATCCTCAGTGTCTCACTTTAATAATCTGTCTCATCAGTTCAGACACAAACAAACAAGAGGCGGCTGATTCAGACTGACCTCGTCCCTCTGGACGCTGAACATCTTCTGCCTTTATATCAAAGTTCACACCTGGTTTTACACCTGCTCAGATCTGTTAGAAGACATTCTGTGTGAAGTGGTTTACACTAAGTGACAAACAATCTCACCACAAGGTCCCTGAACATGAAGGAAACCTGAACATCTGCAATGCAATGACACCTGGAGGAAGATCAAGTGAAATGACTGAAAGCACCAGAACAGACACCTCGTGGTGAGACTGATTTGTCAGTTACCATTTTGTGACCAGTTTCTGTCAGAGGTCTGGACCAGAGTCATCAGTCTGGTGAATTTAGACACCTGTGATGTGACAGACATCAGGTACAGAAACCTCTGGATTGGCCCTGTGAAAACCTTCAGACTTTTCAGTTCATTACTAAACTACCTTCACTGCTCCTGGACAGCTGGGGGAGCCTCAGGCTCAGGTCTGTGCAGGTCTATTCAGGTCCAGAGTCTGGATCCGGTTCCTGTCAGACTGAGTGTCTACAACTTCACAGCCATAAAGATTTGAACATGTCACTGATTGTTGGTTTTGTTGTTGTGTTTTTATTTCAGACAGTAAGCTGGCCAGATCACCTGAGGGAGGCTCAGGTGATGTCAACCACCTAATGGATGGATGGTAACCAAGGCCACAACTCTGTAACCATGACTATAACCTGTTTGAAGAGAGTCAGACAGAACAGGAACGGAACCTGTTGAGATGTGACTTCCTGATGAACTTCCTGTCTGTCTGACGGTTAGTCCACCATGTCCTTCCCCTTCCTCCCCCTCCTCGTCCTGTTGCCAGCGTTGGGCCGGTGTCAGCCCGGAGGTCAGTTTGACGTGTGTCGGTCTCTGCGCAGCTCAGAGGCGGGGCCGGGCTGGGAGTTCTACGCCTGTCAGCCTCCACCCACCAACATGAAGGAAGTGATGCAGATCAGAGTCGACCCCCCTGGGATCACCTGTGGAAACCCACCTGAGAGATTCTGCACACTGGTCAGTGACACAACTGGACACACAAACACAGACAGAGTCCTCAGTGTTTCTCTGCCTTTCTCCCTTCAACATATTAAAATGTTTGTCTGACTCTTTGAAAATGTCAGCGCTGATTTTCTCTGAACTTTATTTCATTTGAATAATTTGAGCCTGAGTCCAGTGGTGATCAGACACGTTACTGAGGCAACATTTTCAGTAAAACTGTCACATTGAAATAAAAAGACAAAAATAAATATTAAAAGAAAATAACCAACAAATATTTCAAACTGCAGCACTGCTTTTTAATTTCCATTTTATAATCACAGCACACATAGACTCACAGGCAGGAAGTCTGAGTGGACATATTTTAATAAAAAAAAAACAGTCTTAAAGTCAGATAGGTGGACAGGACAGTAGGTGACCAGGAAAACACACGAGTAGGGGTGTGCCATCTAAGTCACCTCACGATTTGATTCAATTGCGATTCACAGTGCTATGATTCGACGATTCATCGATTATCGATCCATCTCGATTCATCTTTTTTTCCCACATAGAATGTCTTTTCTCACTCTGTAGTTACTTGTAAAATAATGTATATAAATATAATGTTTTTAAATATCCATTTATTGAAGTAAAACATGTTTATCTCTATCTTTTCTTTATTATTAAATGAAAACATGAAAGGTGCCATTTTTCGACTTAAGCAATTTCCCAGCATTTAGAAAATATAAAACTTTAAACTTTACACAAAATCTTTAGCATTTTTCAGATTGCTGTAAAAAAAAACCCCAAAAAAACATTTGTTGTGTTGCCATTGTACTGTACGCTTTACATACAGAGTAGGTTTTGTCAAGGCCCTTTTTGTCCTCATGTTCATAAAAACCAAAACGTCTCCACACTGCCGCTTTTAAACCCGACAAGTGAATTGCACGCTGTGACACATTACACACCGCCATCTCTTGGACTGAGGTCTGTCTCCTGATATGTCCGGGGGTGGTCACGCGAAACTTTTTTTTCATTCTGACCGCTGCACTTTCATTCCATTATTAAAATAATAGATTTTTGATGCTGAATCAATTCATAAATGTTGTCGCATCACGATGAATCTATGAATCAATGAATCAATGAATCGGGCACACCCCTACACACAAGCATCACAGGAAACAAAGCAGGACAAGAGAAGGAACCTGGGCAGGGAGCAGAGGGACCTGGTGTTTGTGGGGAGACCGGTGAACATCCCATAATCCATCATGAACATCTGATGTTGGTGAAACGTAAATGATTTCCACAGTTTCAAACATTACCTTCATTTTATTGGAAAATATTCAAGCCAATAATCAGTGAACTTTTCTCCTCTGCTGTCAATCATCTCAAGACCCCTCAGATTTATCAGGTGGCCTCCTGGAGGGCCATGACCCTCAGGCTGGGACCCACACACTCCTGCTGACTGTTTAATTGTTCCTTTGGGGAAATGAAGTCGCGTCTGAATTATTGATAAATGTAACAGTTGTAATGAAGCAAAAATCGAATGTTAATTATTCATCAATGAGAATTCTGAAAAAAAGATCCTGAAACACAAACCGACAAAACACACAAAAGTATCACACACGCATTTAAACTGTGAGATTTACAGAGAAACGAAACACTGATTAACAAATCTACATAAACGGACTGACCTGCCGTCAACAGACACGCTGACCGACGGACTTACCTAATTAGTCAGTTAGTTAGTGATGGTTAGTTAAATCTCGTTTAGTGCTCGACTGTGTTTCAGCTGCCGTGTGACAGTTGGCAGCAGCTGAGGTTAAAGGATAAACCTCTAACACACACACACTAATCAGATTAACATCAATGTTAATCCATCACTGCACATGTATGTCAGTGGGACACACACACATACACACAGTATCATGTTGGATAAAGTGTGTGTGTGTGTGTGTGTGTGTGTGTGTGTGTGTGCGTGTGTGTAGAACAAGAACTAAAGAAACCACGATGAACACACAATAATGTCAGTAGAGCCAGTGGTGTGTGTGTGTGTGTGACGCTGTGAGCTCAAAGCAGCGTGTTTCGGTCTGAACTCAGTGAAGCTCCACTTCATTCTCTTTGTTGAACCTGTAGATTTGTGAATTCGTGTCGTGTGATCTCATCTCTCCATCTTGAGTCGGTGTAGGTTCAGGAGGAGGTTCACTTTGAGGAAGAGGTTGAATGTGCACAGGTACTTTGGTGTTCATGTAAACAATAAACTGGACTGGTCAGACAACACAGGTGTCCTATACAAGAAGGGCCAGAGTCGCCTCCACCTCCTGAGGAGACTGAGGTCCTTTGGAGAGTGTAGGACACTACTATGGAATTTTTATGACACCATAGTTCCATCAGCAACTTTCTATGCAGTGGTTTGCTGGAGTGGTGGAATAACATGCAGGGACAAGAGGAAGCTGGACAAACTGGTAAAGAGGGCTAGCTCTGTCCTGGGCTGCCCCCTGGACTCAGTGGACTCTGTGGGAGAGAGGAGGATGTTGGCCATGTTCAATATTAACAGTTTATAACAGTTTTTCTCGAGTGCAATAAATAGCAACAGTAGTTTGTGCAATAATAACTACAGTATTTTTAACAGTACAGTTTTCTCTTGGTACACTCAGCAAACCTGGGAATCAATATTTGAAACAATCACAAAACATAGAACCGACGCAGTCGGGGCAGGTCTCTGGTGTTCTACCTGCAGGTCTGCATGTGTCCACTGCAGAGCGTAAAGCTCTCGTCCCTTCGACCCGTCGAGCTGCTCACATAACATGGAGTGAAGCTGCACAGGGTCAGCTCACTGTGTCCAATGAGAGGTATCATCACCAGGAGCCTAGTTTGGGTCTGCCCACCCTTCAGTTGTGTGTGTGTGAGTGTGAGTGTGAGTGTAAATGTATATAACATATATTTAAGTTCCCTAACATTTTGTGTTGTCCAGAGTTAAATAAATAAATAATTTGTTTCTGTGTGTTCTCAGGAGAACCCGTACCTGTGCAGTGATGAATGTGACGCATCCAGCCCCGACCTGTCTCACCCTCCTCAGCTGATGGGAGACAGGGAGAGGGGTGGCCTCATCACTTATTGGCAGACGGTCACATGGTCCAAGTATCCTGAGCCGTTGTTGGCTAACATTACTCTGTCCTGGAACAAGAGTCTGGAGGTGGTTGATGACATCACCGTCACCTTTGAGTACGGCCGACCAACCAGCATGGTGCTGGAGAAGTCCATGGACAAAGGTGATTTGCAACACCACATTCATTTTTTCTGGCTACACTACAGCAGCCAGCAATAGGGTTTCCACGGACTCTGTGCTTCACTGAGCCTCACGACCACCACAGCAAATAAACCACACAGGCAGAGGAATAACTGAACATACTCACACAGTGAGAGAAACAGTGAGATGAACCAGAAACCTCAACACTGTGAAGCACTACCCTCAGGCCACAACAGTACAACTTGTCATCCAATCACAACGCAGCTCAGAGCCATTACAGATTTATTTGTGCAATCCAGCATCACCTTTTGTGTTTCTAATGTTAAAGCCATTTGACTTAACCATCACTGTAACAGCTGTCATTCATGGTGAACTGGGCCCAGCAGAGAACCTCCAGGGATGTGAGAACTTTCTTCTTCTCCGATTCATGCTGCTGGCTGGAGGTCACTTTAGACTCCACCCTGCTCTAGGTCTGAAAGTCAAAAGGCAGAGGAGGAGAGACTGAAACTGGTATTTATTTTTTCTGAAACATCAGTTCAGAGCATGCAGTTCAGATGCTGCCCAGACAGGGGTCAACCGAAAAACAAAGACATAAAGCTCAGAAAGAAGAAAGGTTAAAAAAAAGACAACTCAGTCCTGTGAGAAAATACAGGTCACCAGCTTCCACCTATTCCATTCAGTTATTGAGTTGATTCAGTTGATTTTGTTGTACAGAAGAATACAAACTGTTCGTAATCTGTGTTTGTGTTTCAGGTATAACATGGCAGCCGTATCAGTACTACGCTGATGACTGTTTGGAGGCGTTTGGCATGTCGCCTAAACGAGTCTCTGATTTAGCACCGAGTAATTTAACCAGGGTTATCTGCACTGAGCAGTACTCCCGCTGGGTCGGAGCCAAGGTGGGTAACTGGACATCATACAGGTCATACTGGGAAACAGATTGTATGTTGGAAACATTAATAATACAGAACGTATTCTGAGATACTGTAACACAAGTGTAAACAATTCATCTACACCTGGATTTGTATTTGCCAATAACTCAAAAGCAGTGTTTGATTAATGGAACAGGTGTTCTGTAACTGATCAATAACTGCAGAGCAGGTAAAACAGTAGTTAGTGGATGTAACTCCAGTTCTATGACTATGTGCATAGCCCTATACTTGGCTTTGATATTGGTTAACCCCTTTGAGGCTCGTCGTGTGAGGGCGTCTCCTCCTCACTGCTGTGAGGTGGAGGAAAAAATACCTTCAGCCAAATGGCTCTGAAAAGATGGGTCAAACTTCTACTGTGCCCACGTCCATGCCGACAGACACGCAAGGGGGTGTACTGAACACAGAGATCCCAGCCCTCTTACGAGAGGTGAGCATCAATAAGAGCGGTTCAAGAGCGGAACAAGGTGACCAGTGATGGGCCTCACCCTGCAGACCCCTCACAGGAAGCACTTGACCAGTGAATGGCACCCGGCTGTGAATCAACCCCAACAGTCAGTCACAGCCATTGCCACTTGCGTTGCAACCTTTATCTCAGACTTTTTAGCTCCACTTCCGTGGCCGATAACTCCTGCATCCAGTGAGTACAAAGATGTTTCAGAATGCCAAGGTGGAGCCTTGAAGGGGTTAACAAATAGCCAAGTCCTTGAGACGGCAGAGTACACAAAATAGAGCTTACTGGTACTGTTTGACCAATAGGAGGAGAAGATTGTTGTGTTCGAGGTGCGTGCTCGGTTTGGGGTGTTTGCTGGTCCGAAGCTAATCAACATGGATGCTCTGTACACCCGGATGGAGACCATGAAGGGCCTGAGAGACTTCTTCACCTTCACCAACCTCCGTCTGAGACTTCTCCGCCCAGCGCTGGGAGGGACCTACGTCCAAAGAGATAACCTACTGAAGTACTTCTACGCCATCTCCAATATCGATGTACCTGCCAGGTAACAAAAAAATAACTACACCTACCAACAACCAGCCAACAACTAACTACATCCACAAACTGGTCACAACTACCTGTGGCAGACATGCTGTCAGAACATCTGACGGGCAGTATGTTTGAGGATACTGACACCTGAAGTGTGTGTTCCTGTGTGTGTATGTGTGTGTGTGTGTGCAGGTGTAAGTGTAACTTACATGCATCTCAGTGTGTGTTACGAGATGCGATGCTGCAGTGTGAGTGCGACCACAACACGACGGGACAGGACTGTCAGCGCTGCAGCCGAGGTTTCAAATCCAGCAGCTGGAGACCTGGATCATACCTACCCCTGCCCAAAGGCACTGCCAACACCTGTACGTACCTGTACACACACAAACACACACACACAAAAACCTGAACACGGTTTCCTGCTCTCTGAGGTCAAATAGCAGCTGAGGATCAAACCCACAGTGAAACTGAATAACACGAAGAGAGGAAACATGAGGAGACTGAACCTTCCTCACATCAACACATCAGACTGACAGATCAATCAGATTCCATCACGTTCTCCATCACGTTTCCATCATCTGAGCTTCGACTGCAGCTCTCTGAATCAGCTCACCTTCCTCTGCTGTGGTTTAATGGCAGCGACCTGAGAACAAGCTCCACCTGCTGTTCAGCTCATGTCCCACAGCAGGAGGGAAACCAGCTTCACTCATGTTTAATTTGAGGATTTTCTCATGACTCAGTGGGACTTTGAGCTACATGGACGAAACCTGATTATTAACATATTGTGTGTTTTACAGGTGAAGCAGCAGAAACAGCTGCCAGTAAGTACTGCTCACCTGTCTGTCTGCACACCTGTCTGTCCTTCATATCAGTCTCACCACCAAACAGCCCCCTCCTGTCTTATAGTTAGATTGAGAAATAGAATGGTAGTATCATGGTCAGTGTTGCATCATGGGAACAAATCTCAGCTTTGAGCTCTGGAAACATTTTAACCATCACTGCGTTTTTCATGTGTTTCACAACATCATAGTTTTTCATAGAAGATGCGACTGTTTCAGTCTCTGTGCTCTGAAACAAACCAGCTCAGAACTGACTCAGGCAGCCGCTCGCTCGGTTAGTTTGCCACTTCAGTTTTAAAATCACATGCAACGGGTGAAATTAACACTGAAGCAACATCAAGGGTGATTGGTTTTATTGCATCACCACTAATCATTCGGATTGGTCACATGGTTGATCATGAGTTGTTTGGTTATATGTCAGATCGCCTTCTGGGAGGAAACTGAATGTTAATGTGTGGTTCAGAGCAAGTTAACACACTGACAGATGGTGTGTGTGTGTTTAATCTGCGTTCATTGGCTTTAACCTGCCCTCCGCCTCACACACACATGCACACACACACACACACACACGCACACACACACACGAACACACACACAGAGCCGTCAGATAAAATGTTTGTATTCCAGATCTGCTTCATCAAACTCGTGTCAAACATGTTCATCTGTTCTCAGCACAGATTCATTTCCTCACAGAAGAATCCACAGAGCCACTAAATCCCACAGTTACAGGAACAACAGAACATGTAGAACACAGATCAGTGGAGTAGTGTGATATCTGAATATTATAGAGTAGATGTAACAGGCTGAGACCACACACCTCTGGACAGGTAAAGACAGAAAGTCGCTCATATGAAAGTTTGAAGTATTAAAAGTTTGTCTCACTTCCTCCAAAAATAAAACAGAAATAAATTTGTCCAGCAGTGTGTGGAATTAGTCGCTGTAAGAGAAACATTAGTCCAGCAAAGGCCTCTGCAGAACAGAACTGGGTTTTATTATTTTCTGACACATGATTGGCGCGTTGGGTCAGGTGACACTGAGGTGGTGAAGCAACAGCTACTCCAAACCAAGTATTCGGGTGAAATGATGAAATGACTGGCAAAAGAAGCCTCATGTTCATGTTCAGATCCCTCAGTCTGTGAAGGACAGCTCAGATCATGTTAGTTTCTGTGGTGGTTTTAGTGTCACAGACGTGAAACAGAGACGGGAACAAAAGTAAATCAGTGTTAAATCATAAGCGCGTCTGGGTGATCACCATCCACACAGCCCAGAGAAGCAGAAATCCTGATCAGCTCCCAGTGTCCGATGTTCTGCAGAATCCAGTCAGTGTCTGTAGACAAGAGAAAACTTGATTCACTAAAGAGACCTAACTCTTCTTCTCTGACAGCGGCTGGTGACTCTAACTCAGCAGTATCTGACAGACCCTCTGCCTCATCAGATGGAGTAATTGACACTACTACTACTACTACTACTACTACAACTACTGGTAGTACCACTGCTACCACCACTGAGACTACTACTACTGATAGTATTACTGTTGTATATACTACTGAGAATATTATAACTACTGACACTATCACAACTGGTGCCACTATAACTGAGAGTACTACCCCTACTGACACTATTGCTACTACTAACACTGCTGCAACTATTGGCAGTTCCACTTCCACTACTGACTCTACTATTACTACAGGTAGTACTACAACTACTTTTACTTACATGTCTACTGATGCAGTCTATACAAGCACAGGAACGGCTCTTCCTGTTACAGATACAGCCAGTACTTCTACTACCACTGACACATTAAGAATTACTACTGTAGAAACAAGTACTAGTAGTGATACTACATCATTATTTTACACTAATAGTGTTCCTACTATCAGTACTTCCATGGCTGATACTAATTTTATAACTTATTTCACTAGTATTAGTGATACTGATGGCTTCCCTGGTGTAGCATCAACCACTACAACAGTTGACACTGGTACTACAATTTTTACTACTGTCAGTAGTACTGCTAGTACTGCAGGTTTTGACGCGTTTCCAGACTTTAGCAGTACAGCAGGACCAGCAGTGAACACAGCTCCATCCAGCAGTCCAACACAGAAGACTGGAGACACTCTGTCCAAACCAACTCCCACAGTACCAGACACCACCATTCCCAGTACTATTAGCACATCCAGTTCCACCAATAACACCAATGCAACCAGCCCCACAATCCCAGGCTGCATTACTGGCTCTGAGGTGTCTATTTCTGACCCTGTGACTCCACCCTCTGACTCCATCTCCTCACCAGACAGCACAGACTCTGCCCTCTCTGGGACTGGTACTACCAACCTGATCACCAGTACTATCCCATCGGCTGATGGTACTACACCAACTGGAGTCCCGCCTCTAACAACCATGCCAGAAGTATCCCCACCCACTGATAGGGCGCCATCTGAAGATTCTCCATCCATTGCATCGGCCCCAACCAGTCAGACCAGAGATGCTTCACCTACAGCAGAAGCTGACACAACTTCTTCTAATATTCCTCCAGGCACTCTGATAGATGTACCACCCCCAGATATACCACCCCCAGATATACCACTCCCAGATGTACCTCCTCCAGATATACCACCTCCAGATGTACCTTCTCCAGACATACCTCCTCCTGATGTACCTCCTCCTGATATACCACTTCCAGATGTATCACCTCCAGATGTACCTCCTCCCGATCTTCCTTCTCCTGATGTATCACTTCCAGATGTACCACCTCCTGATGTATCCTCTCCTGATGTACCTCCTCCAGATGTTCCTCCAGAAGTGCCATCCTCTAGGACTCCAGACTCTCTGATAGATGTACCTCTTCCTGATGTACCCTCTCCTGATGGAGCACCTCCTGAGGTGTCGCCTCCTGATGCTCCTCCTCCAGCTCCCAAAGCTCCTGTAGATTCCTTGTTACCTCCCTCTGAAGAAGGAAGAGGTGATGCTGCACCAGACACAAGCTCCACCACCTTGAATCGGTCTGACCCTTCAGTTGAATTGGCCCCTGTGGACTTCACCTTCCCTTTTCCGGAAGATACAAATTCAGTTGAACCAGGACCAGATTCTGGATCAGATGCTGGACAAATGTCTGGACCACTACTTTTCGGTGATCCTGGGATCATTCCAGGAGATTCCAGTGGATCTGTTGATGCTCCTAAATCAAATTCAGTTGATCCTGGACAGGATTCCATCTCAGCAGGACCAGGCACAAGGGAAAGGCAAAACAGTGAATCAGAATCAACTAGACCAGATTCTGGTCTGGAATCTGGACCAGATTCTCCTCCAGTGGTAGATGATCCAAGAGTGGATTTGTTTCCTTCAGAAGCTCAGAAGGAAGGAAAGTCTGGAAAGGAGTCAGCTGGTAGTGGACCATCAGGATGGTCAGGGTCCAGTGAAAAGAAAGACTCTAAACAAGAAAACACAAGAGAGGAGAAAGGTACAAAATGAAGAGCTGTGATTGGTCTGATTAGATTTTAGGACAGATGCACAATGTGGGCAATAATATTGACTACACATTTAGAGATTCTCACTAGTATACTTCTAGAGCTGTGTAGAACCTGTTACTTCATTTTTTACTTTGGAAAAAACAGCTTGACAAATAAGTCCTTGTTTCAGCCATGTATTATGGCCTTCTTCAGTAGGTGAAGGTGGTCAGTTGTCATAAAGTTATTATATAACTGTAATGTGGCGAAAGCTTCAGAAAAAACTTGGTCCTTATGCTGAGAATTTCTTGTCAAAATATATGTGTTTTTTTTTTTTTTTTACTGTTTCACGACAAAACATCAACATGAGCTCTACATCCGTAAATGGTGCCAGTATCAGATACATGACGCAAGTTATTCTTATAAAAGAAATCAGATTCGTTACTCCCTTGTACTTCCAGATGAAAAGTTGTTGCTGGTGCTTCTATGTTTTTTAGAGGATGTAAGTACTGAACTGTTAGCAAGTAAATTAGGAGGATAAATGAGAAAAGAGGTATTGTGATAGCAGGTCTGAATGTGTCTTTTACAAACAGCTGCTGAAGCCAAAGAGGAAACAAAAAAGGAAACCAAAGAGGAAGGGAAGAAGGAGAAAGATGACAAAGGCTATGAGAAAAAAGGTACAACATGTAGAAAGTCATAGACCTGCCACCTACTGTCTAGCATTAGTAACAGCAGTATCAGCATCAGTAGTAGTAGCACCAGAAGCAGAAGTGGTTGTAGAAGTAGTAACAGCAGTAGCAACTGTAATCCTTATGAACATACCCGATGCCACTCATCAAATGTAGCTCTGATTGGTAGTTAGTTCAAAGGTGACCTCCATTAACTCCTGACCTTAGAGTTAAAGCTAGCTGCTACCTGCTACCTGACTGTTGCCATGGTTACACACCTTGCTTTGTATCCGAAGCGACCCAGAAGATTCTGATCCCAGGAGGACCAAAATTCAGTCAGCTGTCCAAAATTGCCTACGTCACCTTCCAGGGTAAGACCCTAACCACCTGACTCCTTCACCTGTAGTGGCCCTAACCCCAGAAAGACGACACCTCCCCCTGTTTAAATAGCCACTCCCAGATAAACTGAAGGTGTGTTCAGATTCTTTGTCATCCCTCTTCATTCTTTCCATAAATATTCAACAAACAGAGACTGTAGACGGACAGTAGATGTTTGTATGGAACAGCTGTGACCAGGGTGGGAGATGACCATGTTGCATACCCTCCATGGACGGTCTGAATCATGGCGAGAACCGATGATGTGTTGGTTCATTGCCCTTTGCTTTTGCACAGGTGTGTAATCATTGGTGAAGAAGGTGTAGAGGGGAGAGCTCAGCATACAGTCCTGTGGGACACCAGTGTTCAGGGTGAGGGTTTAGGAGGTGTGGTTGTCTAACCTAAAAGACTGTGGTCTGTTGATTAGAAAGTTCAGTATCCAGCTGCAGAGGGAGGTGTCAACACCCAGGTTGCTGAGTTTGGTGATCAGACTGGAGGGGATGATAGTGTTGATTGCTGCACACACATTAGGGGAGGGTGTGAGGAACCTGGACAGCCACCTCCAGGTTATCCTACTCAAAGCTTGTACAATAGCTGTTGAGCTCTGTTGAGCTCATCTAGGAGGAACTGTATACTTGCACATCACCTGATCTGAAAACAGTGTCACGTTCCTTCAGCAGTAAGAGGAACTCTATGTTCACTCACAGCTTCTGATTTGGGAATGTTGTAATCCTTTTGAGGGTGAAGACTCTGTTGATGCTGGTGTTTATATAGTCCAAAACAGAGGAGACCTAAGAACTGTTGTCCTCACTGATGGTTTTATGGGTTTGACGAGTGGTGTGTATCTAGGGAGAAAGAACAATGAGAGGTGACAAGGGGTGACGAGACTGTCTTAAGTGGAGGGGAACAGCTTTGTAGGCCTCAGTCATGTTGGTGTAAGCATGGTCCAAGGTCTTGTCTTCTTTAGTGGAGCAGGAGACGTGTTGATGGAATCTGGGGAGTTAGTGTGGAGTGGCTGAAGTCACCTGCAACAGTAGTTTGTTGTTTGCTAACGGCAGCGTGCAGTTCTTTCATAGCAGGTTTAGAAGTAGTATCCAGGGGCATACGTGCTGCTGTCACAGCAGTCGATGTAAACTCTCTGGACAGATAGAAAGGTCCGCACTTAACCATTAGATACTCGAGGTTAACAGAGCAGTGGCTCAGTGTCGGTGCACTAAGCTTTGTTCACATAAATACGCAAACCCCCGCCTCCGTCCTTACTCCTTAAGCTCAGTTGTGTAGAGCCATGTTTCTGTCATGATGTTACAGTCCATAATCCACTTAGTAAATGATTTGCAGCCATTTTGTTTGCCACACACCATATACTAGCAAGGACAATGCTGCTGTAGAGATAGCCAATGAGGAGCGAGCTTTAGCTTAGGCCACTTTTGTTCATGATCTCAGCGTCACCTGTGTGCAATTACGGCCGGTGAACTGGTGGGTGGCCTCTGATGTCCAAGACCTCTCTGGTATGAGACAGAGTTCATGAAGTTGTCCAGGCTGAGATCTGATGTTTCTGGCAGATGATTATAATTCACAGAACCAGAGCGACGCTGAGCCTTACGTTGTACATGTGCTGCCATTTTGGTCTTTAGTCTCTTCTCTTTAACTATGTGATGTTACTTCATTTATGTTACATTATGTTTTTGTTACGTTACCGCAGTTTGAACACGATGTGTTTCTGATGTGGAGGCCTGACATCTGTGTCTCTGACTCTGTCTCTGTGTCAGACTGTGAGTGTAACGGTCACTCCAACCGCTGCAGCTACATCGACTTCATCAATGTGGTCACGTGTGTGAGCTGTAAACACAACACGCGAGGACAGAACTGTCAGTATTGTCGCCTCGGTTACTATAGAAACTCCTCGCTGTCGCTTGACGATGAGAATGTCTGTGTGGGTCAGTAATGCACACACACACATGCAACACATACAGACCTTACTGAATTAAAACAAAAGCCACATCATTTCAGTAAATCTGTACAAATATCACTGCTACTACAAACAATAACATAACAATGATCATAACAACAACAACAATATTTATAATACTGATAAGTCTGTCTCTGTCCGTCAGAGTGTCAATGTGACACAGACAGCAGTGTTTCTCCTCACTGCTCTGATTCTGGGCTCTGTCAGTGTAAAGAAGGAGCCACAGGGAGGCGCTGTGACTCCTGTTTACCTGGATACACCTGGAGAGGAGGCAAGGCTGGCTGCACAGGTACACGCAGTGAGGGGATGGACTCCAGTAACACTGGAGGACCTGAGATAGTTTGTTTACCTGTGTCAATTATTAATTACTGATAATTATTATCAGTGATTATCAGTAATTTTCCGTCTCCTCCCTCAGTGAATGTTTGTGATGAGGAGCGTTTGATTTGTCAGAACGGAGGAACCTGCGTTGACTTCCAGCGCTGCATTTGTCCGGATGACTTCACAGGTAACAACACAGCTGGAGGGGGTGGGTCCTGATTATGTCAAAACTCAGGTGTTGTGAGTGGGGTCTGATGATGTCATCATGTGTGCAGGTTCATTCTGTGAGCAGAGCATCTGTCTGAAGAAGAAAGGTTGCCTCAACGATGCTGAAGGCTCCTCCTCCTCTCTAACATCACACCTTAACCTGCTGACTCTTAGTCTCATTATCTCCACCTTCTGCTGACCCCACACAGTGATGTGAGACCACTCCCACTGGTGATAAATACTTAACACAATATAAAAATCCAGAAGTTTATTGTTTACTGATTGTGGTTTCTATTTTTTCTTTTTACTGAACTCAGCCTGTTACCTGTTGCAACAGGACATGACATCATAGTTTTTGATGTCAGGTTGATTCACCTGTGAAGTGAATCAGACTTGTTGACTGTGTGTAATTGTTTCACAGGTAAACTAATAAGACTAAAACTGTTTCCTTGAACACTTTCCTCCATTCAGTCGTGGACATGAGGTGTCACACTCAAAAAAAAAAGATATGAATCGGTGCAGCAGAACCAGAGATGATTGCCCCTACATTACCCACAATGCACCTGAACCTCTGACAGTCGGGCATTATATTTTTTTACCTTTCAGGCCCAACCCAGACTGAGGTGAGATCACGCTTAAAGTCGATCTTAACACAACCTTAACTTGCACATGTGAGCGGGCACAGTGGTGGAGGATGACGTACAGTCTTGAGAACCTCAGTACTGCCTTCTGATTGGTCAGTCTCTGTCAAGTTCACAGATCCTCCTTTTTTTAAACAGTTTTTACGTTTGATGTTTGTTTTAGATGTAAAGGTTAAAGGTCAAAGAATCATAACCTCAACAACTTGAAGAAATAAAGATGTAAATGATCTGATTAATCTGCTCACACACACACACGCGCGCACACACCTGGGGGCTGCTTCTCTCTGATTGGCTGCAGAAAAATGTGCTGATGGAGCTGTGAGCATCCTCATCAGCAAAATCACTGAGAGAGAAGATGAAGGAAACAGCTCCACCTGCTGACGGATGGAGACATGGAGACACAAAGAATTTCACCAGGACCGAGATCACTTACCTCCAGCTCACGAATCAGCTGTAGTGTCGACCGGTGATATTCTGTGTGAGACGAGCTCAGAGCAGCAGTCACTTTAAACCTGGATCTTCGGGCCACATTTAAAACAACAAACGTCCGAAAATAAATCCCGCGTCCAGAGGTTTGAATTCTTCTTTAGGTTTTTAGCAACATGTTTTAACTGATTTTCAAATTAAATTACAGGTAAAATCTATAAATAATATTCATAAACTAATGTTTCATTTACGAGCGCGTCGTCGAGTGACGTCATCAGACCGCGTCACTAGCAGCTGATTCATTCGCAGCATGACCCGGTGGTGTCGGACCGGTGCGACCTTGGTGGTCGGAGCGGGACTGGGAGCCGCAGTCAGCCGTCTGCTGAGGCTCAGTGGCGCACAGGAGGAGGATGACAGAGCCGGTCTATTCAGCAGTGTCCCGGTGATCCCGGTACCGAGTGTCCAGGCCTCCGAACTGACGGTGAGCGCGCGCAAGAGTGTGTGTGTGTGTATATATATATACTTGTATCTATGTTTGTGAGGACCAGTGTGAGTTATAGACCTCACAGCGCGAGGACATTTTGGTCCCCACTTTGATGGTCTAACTAACTAACTATATATAACCAAACAAACTCCTGAACTAAACAGTTGTCACAGATTTTCTTGCTGGAAATGAAAACTTTAGTGTTGATGTTCATATGAGAAAAATGAGCTGCCAGATTTGAATCATATTCAATCCACCAGGTTATAAATTTAATTCCTACACATTAACCAAAAACAAAAACATAGATCTAGGAGCTTTTTTTTTTTTAGCTTATTTCTGTTCACTCACTTCAGTCCTGCTCTGATTGGTTAATGAGCTGCTCTCTGGTTGTTAACCAACCAGAGTCCCTTTGTCTCTGTCTCAGTGTCTTTATCAGTGACGTTATCTGACTCACCTGTGCTGTGTTTGGATGTCCAGGTGAGTCCAGGTGGGTCGGGAGCTGTAATGAAGTATGGCTTCCCCTCATTGGCCAACATAAAGACCAGAGAGTCCTATGTCACCTCCTACGACCCCCGCACACGCACTGCATCCTGGGTAATAGAGAAGCTGAACCCTGCGTCCTTGAACGGCCCATCAAACAGGAAGTACTGTGACTTCAAAGAGGACAACAGGTGAGACTGTTTCTAAAGCCAAAGTCTATAGACATGAAATTCTGTCCAAATTTATTAAGTTTGAGTTTTCAGAGAACTTTAGATGAGCCCCAGGAACAGCTCAGATAACAAACCCTGTGATTTGTTTGTTTACTGACTGTTAAAACGCACCACAGTAAACACTGGTGCGTAAATACTATTTATGGTTATAGGTATTTGTTATGGAGCAGGGGCTGACTTAGCAATTTCAATTCAGTTCAATTCAGTTTTATTTCTATAGCTCCTTCCACAATCAAAATTGTCTCAAAGCGCTTCACAGAGACCCAGAGTCTG
>JBBMJY010000024.1:62720-86939 GCA_037833715.1 Toxotes lorentzi
ATCTTCCTGTTGTTGATCCTGCTTTTGTAGTCCTAGGACTTTTAGTCTCACATCATGACATTTTGTTGCACCCAGTGGCATGACGGGGAACCAATAACCCCCCCCCCCCCCCCCCCGTTACGATTCAGTTCTGTATGAATCAATCTGACTTGATGACAAACAAACTCATTTCATTGATAAAACATCAAACATTAGCCTGATAACGAAAACATCAGGATCTTCAAAATAAAAGCTT
Source organism: Toxotes lorentzi (assembly GCA_037833715.1). NCBI lineage: Eukaryota > Metazoa > Chordata > Actinopteri > Toxotidae > Toxotes > Toxotes lorentzi. Next base: position 62,956 of record JBBMJY010000024.1, read on the forward strand.
CTATCCGATCCATTGCTTGTGGTCAATCACCAGCAGGCAGCCAATCACGGCAAAGTGGACAGGGCCTATCAGTTTTAAAGAAGGCTCTTGAGGAGCTGCTCTCTCTACATTCTTCGGGGTCTTGGTTGGACGGAGGTCAGCTGACTATTGTCCACCTCTTCGTAGTCCTCGTTTTGAGAGGTGAAGATGTCAGACAGCAGGTACCTGTTCTCCTCCTGCACCTCCTGCTGCACCTCCTCTCTGCGGGACCTCTTCAGCCTCTCCTTCAGGAGAGGAACCTCTCTCTGCTGCAGGAAGTCAATGATCTCTGAGAAGGAGGAGGAGGAAGAGGAAAATATGTCAGAGACAGTCTGAAGCTTTACATCTGTTTTTATTTAATTGAGAAAAGCACTCAGTAACATTCTGTCTCTGACGTTCTCTGAAGAACCAGATTTATGGATTAAACTTAGCGAGAAGCAGAAACAAAACAGAAAACACAGAGCACGACAACGGTAAACTAACCAAACGTTAATGTGCAGTACTGATAACTGATAACAGTGGGATGAAGTAGTGTAGTACTAACCTCCATAAGATAAACTGGTCCAGTTGGGAACTCTGGAAACTTTCAGTCTGTGGAAACACTTCTGTACACACACAGGAGTCACTTTACTGGAACACACACAGTACCACAGTTAGTACCACAGTAGTAATAGTTTGGATTGTTAGTAGTCATGGTTACTGGCTGTAGGATTGTGTTTCTGTCCCAGTTAGTGAAACACTGATAAAATTATCGTTACTACAACACAGTGCAACATCAGTCGATTAGGTCTGTGAGGAAAAGTAGCAGGTGTCACTGTGACCTTTGACCTCACCTGACTCTCTCAGCAACCTCGTCCCAGTCGATGTCTGATGCATCGTCCACACGCATGTTGTACAGTCTGAAACACACACACCGTTTCAGTTTCTGAACGTTAAAGAATACTGGTCAAAAGTACAGTGTCAGTCAAAAGTTTGGACACACCTTCTCATTCAGTGGTTTTTCTTTATTTTTATTACTTTCTACATTGTAGATTCATAGTGAAGACATCAAAACTATGAAGGAACACGTATGGGATTATGCAGTTAACAACAAAGTGTTAAACCAGCCAGAATATGTTTTATATTTTAGATTTGAGATTCGAAGTAGCCACCTTTTGCTTTGATGACGGCTTTGCACACTCTTGGCATTCTCTCAATCACTTTCATGAGGTAGTCACCTGGAATGGTTTTCAGTTAACAGCTGTGCCTCGTCAAGAGGCAATTTGCTGAATTTCTTGCCTTCTTAATGTGTTTGAGACCATCAGTTTTGTTTTTCAGAAATAGGGTTGGTACACAGTTAACAGCCCTATGTGACTACTGTTCTAATCCATATTATGGCAAGAACCACTCAGCTAAGCAAAGAGAAATGACAGTCCATCATTACTTTAAGACATGAAGGTCAGTCAGTCCGTGAGAATTATGAATATATCCTCAAGTGCAGTTGCAAAAACCATCAAATGCTATGATGAAACTGGCTCTCATGAGGACCGCCCCAGGAAAGGAAGACCAAGAGTTACCTCTGCTGCAGAGGATAAGTTCATCAGAGTTACCAGCCTCAGAAACTGCAAATGAACAGCACCTCAGATTAGAGCGACATAAATGCTTCACAAAGTAGCAGACACCTCAACATCAACTGTTCAGAGGAGACTGCGTGAATCAGGCCTTCATGGTCAAATTGCTGCAAAGAAACCACTACTGAGGAAGAACAACAAGAGAAAGAGAATTGTTTGGGCCAAGAAACACAAGGAATGGACATTAGACCAGTGGAAATCTGTACTTTGGTCTGATGAGTCCAAAGACTTTTGGTTTGGAGATTTTTGGTACCACCCGCCGTGTCTTTGTGAGATGCAGAAAAGGTGAGCGGGTGGTTCCTACATGTGTGGTTCCCACTGAAGCATGGGGGGTGGAGGTGTGATGGTGAGGGGGTGCTTTGCTGGTGACACTGTTGGTGGTTTATTCAAAATTCAAGGCACACTTAACCAGCATGGCTACCACAGCGTTCTGCATCCCATCTGGTACTGTGTGTGGACAGCTGTGACCATGTGACTGAACTCTGAATGTGAATGTTTTCTCTGTGTGAGGCTGCAAATCTTCAGACAACAGAACAAACAGTAGAATCCAACCCATTGGACTCTACTGTTTGTAGAGGTCAGGTCAGATGTGTCTTGGTTCAGGTGTGAGCTCACGTGTTGATGAGGAGGATTTTCGCCTGAAGTCCTTCAGCCCCTCTGTTGAAGGTGCTGCCACCTGCAGACAGTTTTGACTTCAGGATGGTGAACCTGAAATAGAGAGAGTGCACCTGAACACCTGGATGACATCATAAATCCATCTTCTACACCGTGACAAACACAACTACTCACACACACACCTGTGGACAATTTAGAGGCAGCATGAACCTATCAGGAACCACGAAGCTCAGGGAGAACCTTCCTGCTGTGAGCTAAGAGCTAACTCTGCACCACCGAGCCGCTCAGATCACATCTCAGCTGCATCTGAGGTCAGAGGTTGTTTCTCTGTCCCTATACTTTGAGCTGCTGCATTACGGGGGGGCAGTTCTGACTATTTATGAACCATCACACGTTTCTGGGTCAGAGGTAAGACCCGCTAGGTGTACTCACCATTTGAGGCGACACTGGATCCAAGATCTGCTTCCAACCCACTGACTGATCTCCTTCCACGGCAAGTTGTTACACAACTGGTCTCTGCTCAGACCGGGACTTGTACAACTCTGCTGGGCCACAACCTCCAGGTGAGCTTTCAGAGCACACTTCAACCTGGACTCTTCATCTGAACTCCACAACCCACAACCTGCAGCTGCACATGAACACAAAGACACACAAACAGGATTTCAGATGAGTCCTTCTCCAGCACAGGACAAGTCCCGGTCCCGCGTTTATGAGGGGTCTCAGAGTGGGAGTACTCAGTACTGACTGGCTTCTTGTCCGACGGGCTCAGGCTTCAGACCCGGTTTCTGACTCAGTAGTGACACTGACCCTCTGTCACCACAAGTTTAAACTCCATGTTGATCCAATGACCCTTAACCCTCAATAAAGTCATCCGTGTGGGTCTTTAAACATGTCTGAAGTGTTCTGATGTTCTAATCTGTAACATGTTCAGATCTGAGCAGAACAAACTGGGTCAGGGTCCAGGGTCAGACGGGAGACAGGGTGTTTACCGATGCTGGCGAAGCGTTTCTGTAAGGCGTAGACGCTGCGGTCCATCTTCTGAGCAATCGTCTTCCAGTCGTTGCCATGAAGGTTCTGTAACTTTATCAGAGAATGAAGCTCCTCCCCTGAGAACCTGAAACAAGACTCATACATCACAGAGGGTTCTACAGGTAGAACGTAAAGAACAGAAACACTTTTTGATGATTTGACCTCTGACCTTCCCATGTGGTTCCTGTTGTCAAAAATCTTCTTGGCTCTGGTGTGAACCTGATGACACGTCCGGGGTATCCCCTCAGCTGAGAGAGACAGGTGGGAGAGAGAGACAGAGTCACCCAGCTCCACCTGAAGATGGGAGGGGCTGGATGGAGGAGGGCAGAGTCTGTGCACATTGTAACGTTTCGACTATAAACACTTTTACTGAACTGTTTGTTTCCAAATTTTATCTCCCTCAGAAAACAAATGACAGACTCAGAGAAAAACGCCGCACCTCCAACCACCAGCAGGATCAAACATCCACCCCCACACCTGACCGATCACAGATCACTGATGATGACAGCGATGTGTTTACGTACCAATCCTCTCCAGGAAGTGATGTTGTACTCTAAGCCTCCTGATCTCCGCCTCCTGCTCTTTGTATCTCTGAGGAAACAGAAGCTGATCGGCCGAGCTGATGCCCGTCAGAGCCAGGAAGTCCAACACGTTCTCTCTGATTCGCTGATTCTCCTGCTGAGAACACCGTCCCTGACGCAGGGACAAACCTGGAGGAGCACGTGTGTCTGCAGTATTAGTACTTGTACCTTCCTGTTTGAAGTGTCTGCAGTATTTGTACTTCGCTGTTTGAAGTGTTTGCAGTATTAGTACCTTGCTGTTTGAAGTTTTTGAAGCGCTGCAGGTCGTATCTCAGCAGCTTATTGATCTGATCAACTGATTTTTTCTTGACGTCTGGAACAAACTCCTGCAGCTCCTCCACCAGCTTCCAGTCCAACCTGAAAACACGTCAGACACAAACACATTCCCACTGTCTCAGATCATCGAGACGATGGGAAAAACCTTCTTGGGTTTCAGTTAACACCACATGCAGGGGCTGCTACAAACCTGTTGCCCCTTTGGAAAGGATGGTGACATCAGCGAATACTGGACCCCTGCATGACCCCCCCATCCTCCCGGGCCACGTAATCTGCTCTTTTAATATTTTGTTGTAGGAAACTTACTGATCTTCGACAGCTGCTCTTCCTCTCTCCCTCCTCTTCACTCCTCCTCTTCCTGTCGTCCATGTGTCCTCTTTCTTCTTCCTCTTCTCTTTCACATTCTCTCTTTCCTGTGACATCGCCTTCACCACATTGTCATCTTTCTTTTTTTTGTTCTTCGCCTCCACCCCGGTATTGATCGTTTCTGTGGAAACCAGGCTGTTTGTTTCTGTGTTGTTGTGATTTGTTGCCGTGGTGACGCTGGCCTCGCTCACTCCATTATTCTTCTTCTTTTCTGTCTCGCTGGTTTCTACAGCAACCTGCGCCTCCTCCACTTCCTCTTCTGCTCCTCCCTCCTCCTGCCTCTCCTTTCTCTTCTTTTTCTTCTTCTTCTTCTCATTGTGGCTGTCTGTCTCCGCATCAGCAGGAGGAAGAGGAAGACAGACCTCCTCTTCTTCCTCCTGTCTTTTCTTTTTCTTCTTCTTCTTCACTGATCTCTCAGGTGTGTCAATGTCGACAGGAGCAGGAGATTCTTCCAGACTCTCCAACCTCCTCTTCTTTTTCTGAGGGGAGGGAAGGACAGAGTCTGCAAGAGTATCCATGGGAGGAGGAGGAGTGCAGAGTTGATGCTACTGGTCAGTTTGTAGAAGCTGAAACAGAAGAAACAAACTTCAGTTCAGTCTGAACACAAACAGCTCAAATCTGGAGTCAACTCCGGTCCAACTGTCCACCTGTCCACTGGTTCACATTCTGGTTCTGGTTTATGTCGAGTACATCAATACTCTGTTGAATATTAGCGTATCTGCATCTGAGACCCTGGACCAGTTCCCACAGACTGGGCTGACAGAAGGTCTGCTCTGGGATCAGGTCTCCTCAGAACTGCACGAAGCTCAGACTTACATCCGCCTCTCTCAGTGATTTAATCCAGTCTCTGAATCCAGTCAATGGTTTGCGTCACAGGACCGAACCAGTTCAATTCAATTCAACTCCATCCTCAATCCTTTTTTCTGCACTTCATCCTTTTTTCCTGTTTTTCTTGTGAGCTGCCTAACAAGTAAATTTCCCCGCTGTGGGATCACTAAAGTGTTATCTTTATTTCTAGAGCTCCTTCCACAATTAAAATTGTCTCAAAGTGCTTTACAGAGACCCAGAGTCTGACCCCAGGTCGACAGTGGCAAGAAACAGCTCCCTTTAAACAGGAAGACACTTTGAGTAGAACCTGGTTCATATGGGGGACCCTCCTGCTGATGGCCGAGCTGGGTGAAAGGAGGAAAAGGAACCAGAACCATTCCGGATCAGGGTCCGTTTGCCCTGAGACAAACTGGACCTGAACCCAGACTGAAGTGAACCAGGCTCGGCTTTAACCTGTAAACCCGGACTCCCGTTAACAGTTTAACGTTTAGAACCAACTCACCGTCTTTCACCGTCCCGCTGCTTCACGCGGATCCGAAGGCGCGACGTTTCTTCTTCTTCTTCTTCTTCGACGAGCTTTACGGCAGCTAGCATCCACGACGCTTCACTGCTGCCACCCTCAGTGTTTCCTCTCCCTCAGTGTCCATTCATTCTAAACTCGTCTGGTGAGTCTTTAAAGAGAGAAACACTGTCCCGTCCTTAGGACACTGTCTCCACACTGAGGAACTCTTTACTTTGTCCTCCACTCGCTCTGTTTTCCGTAAAGGCGGAAAGCTGCTTGTTTACATCCTGTTTGATAGCAGCGCATGCGCTCACTCACTCATTGAGTTTCCTGATCCCGTTTGCACTGTTCACGTGTTTCCGTCTCTGTGTGAGCATCTGTGAAAAGTAACGGAGTATATATATATAACTTTCTTTCTTTCTTTCTTTCTTTCTTTCTTTATTTTAAATGGTACAGCGCGTGTGGCTGTAATTACTACAGATAGATCTGCTATACACGAAGGATCGGCATGTGGTGGTTATGGTTTAAGGGGGCTTTTTGTTTGGGGGTTTGAATTATGCTAACCCTCCTATGCCATGTTACACTGTTAAAAATAATTAAATTAAATGTTAATCATAAAAAAAAACAACAAAAAATTAAGTATATTTAACTTAGTCAAGCATCCTTCATACTTGTTCCATGACTGGCGATTAAAAAGGAATTGTTATTAGAGCAGAAATATTCATTTGCAAAGTCAAAGTTCTTTGTGTCAATGTTAAACTGATGAGATTAATTTTTTGTAGTTTGTAGAAATTAATAAGTTTCATGTCAAACTTTCAAACCATCAACACCTTTAGCCTCCAGAGGAGACGAGCAGAGACCAGACAGCAGGATGTGTTCAGCCTCTGACCCGTCCTGTGTTTCTTAATCTGAACCATGAACAAAGTCAGACACTGACAGTGTTAGTTAGATCCACCTTTATAATCAGGACTATGTTAAAATGTGTGACAGCTTCATCAGAGGTGCAGGTTTCTACTCATCAGGCAGAGAGAGCACAGACCCAGGACAGGTTCAGGTCTGGACCAAAGCGAATTTCCCTGGATTAGGGTCTGGAGCAGTCCTGTTTGTGTTGGAACATCTCAGGTTCTCAGTGTTCCTGTTCTTAATTTTAGTCCAGACACCAGGAGAGCACGAGCTGCGGAACTGAGGTCCGGGACCGTGAGGGATCGTCTAATTTAATCGTCCGCTTTGATTTAACTCGTATTTTACTGTCAAATTACTTTTAAAACGTTGTGTCTCTATTTGTGAACGTAACACCCAGGAGCCTCCCAGACTCCAAATCTGTGAGACCCTCAGTTTTCAGTGACACTGTATGAGGACACAGACCTGCTCAGCTTCAGTTTGCTCAGAGCGAGCAGGTCTCACAGAACCATCTTTCATATTTACATGTGGTGACTATTAAAGGTCAGTACAGTTAAAATAACAGAAGAACGTGAAACAGCTGAGTTTTCAAATACTTTAAATCCTAAATTCTTCACTTTTACCAGCAGCTACTCTTCTTCTCTACGTCCTGTTGCATTGCTGTGTTTCTTGGCGTGTTGCTTCCAGTGCCGTCTCAGAGACTAACGTGGCAGCAGAATGTGGATCACATCCCTCATGTGCTGCACAAGACACACAAACAAAACATGGACCCACTCGTAAAAACATGGACCCCTGGGGTCAGAACCAGATCTTAAGCCAGCTGCACCTGACAAACCATGTTGCACAGTATCAAACAGTTGGCTGGTCTTAGATCAGAAGTTGACAGTCGTCAAAGTGTCCACATCAGCCGGTCTGGATTCAACATCCTGATAAGATCCAGACTCTGTTCAAATACCCGATCCCTGTTGTTTCAAACCCTCATCTTCATCAGTGATGATGGTGATAGGGGGAGGAGCCTGTGGACTGTGTGTCGTCATCATCCTCAGTGTGTGTTATCAGCAGTGAGGCTCTCTGCTCGTCCATCCTCCTGGACTGAACTCTGTGGATCAAACTGAAGAAATCCTCCTGACCCTCAGGACCTGATTCAGCCACATCAGTCAGTTCAGGAAGGGGGAACCTTTGGTCCTCCATCCTGTCAGACTACAGACAGAAAAACAGACAGACACTGAAATCCTTCATCTCCCCAGAACCTGAATTTTCAAGGACTTCTCCCACCTGTCCACTAGTTGTCCTCATAAATATTCACACCTTTTCCAGTGTCCTGATCTGATCCATTAAGCCTTGAACCAGTTACTTGCTTTAAAAGCTTAGTTGCTTTAAACGTCCCCTCTGCCTGATCATCAGTGTTCCTGCCTGGACCCTGTACTTTATTCCTACATGTTTTTTTATCCTGAACCTTGTATCCTGTACCCTGTTCCTGTGCTGTCTGTTGCTGGTTTGTGCACTGTGATTGTCTTGATCTGTGCTTCAGACCAGAACTGTGGGAATCCCCCCATTCAGCCTCTGAATGTTTTATCTGAAATGCTGAAGGAAAATATCACGACAGTTTCTTTACATTTCTCCCTCAAAACAATCTTCACTAACGCTGAATATTTGCTCTCTGCTACCTGATAGTGTATTAGCATGTAGTAGAAGTCCAAACTGGGCAGGTGGGGCTGGTCGGGGCTGCAGGTGCCACACAGAGCAACTGGTCCTGGATCAGGCAGCAGACTGAGGCTGGCTCGCTGGTCATCCAGTCTCTGACCCTGAGTCTCCAGGATCAGGTCCAACAAGGCCTCCTGCTCCTCCAGCTGAGTGCTCCTACTCTATAACAACAGTTTAAACCAGTTAAACCTGTTTAAACCACTTTAACCCAGTTTTAACTGGGTTAAATTTTAAAATCACCTGGGGTTTTTTTTTTGGTAACTCTGAAAAAATTTTTTAAAAATTAGATTTTGCGGTTGCAGGAGGTTGCAGGAGGTGAGAGTTACCTTGCTCATGGCAGCTGTAGTCCTGGTCCTGGCACTCAGAGCAGAGCCAAGGCTCTGACCCCGGGGTCTGGTGGAGCCAGAGCTGCTTTCAGGACCAGACCCCGGTACAGGAGTCGCAAGACTTCTGAGGGTCCTGAGGGTCCTGAGGGGTGAGGTGGAGACTGAGTTCCTGCCACTGGGAGCAGAGCAAGGCTGGGGAATAGGACTGGTGTTACAGGGTCCAGGTCCTGGGTCCAGACTGCCATTTAGGTGATGGGCTGGAGAATTTGTGGGTATGGCTCCCCCAATCCTCCCATTTTGATGAGAAGGTGAAGACAGGGAGGGAGAAGGAAACGAGAGCTTTTTGTCAGCCATGATGGATCTGCAGGCATGTGGGCAGGGTCAGGATCGGTGATGTCATTAGTGGGAGGGTCTAATCAGGGACAAGGAGTAGAGTGAAAAGTGAGACCCCCACCTGGAGGAAAAGGTGCAGATCAGATGAGACGGTTCTATGAACTCCTGGTTGGATGCATGAAAGCTCAATAGCTAATCGTAACTCATTTACTCTGCATGTTGTCCTAAAACTTGGAAAAGACTGGAAGTTTATTCTTGACCTTGGAAACTTACAATGAAAACCAGAACAGCTACTGAGAGGACCTTGTGTGGAACTTGTCAAGTGCTATGTTCAAGGTCAAGAATGAGCTTTAAATCTCAAAGTTTCTAAAAGACAAATCTTATTCCATGAGAACTGGGCGACTCCATTGAGGAAGACCATGTGATATAATGGAAAGCTCCAGAACACGTCAGATCTGCTCTATTCATGGAGGTTGGCACAGGACTGAAGTTGAAGTTAATGTTCTTTAAAGTGTGATGACAGTAAAACAAAAACCAAATTACACCACGAACAAAAACTGTGGACAAACATTTAAAAAGGTGACGTTTAGTCAGCAGCAACAAACTGCACAGGAAGTGGTTTCAGTTAGTCCAGGTTAAACTTCCAGCTCTGGTCTGGATTCGTTCAGCTTCAGCAGAAGTAGGTCAACAGCAACACAAAGACTCAGAGACTCAGAGTCTAACCAGAAAACACACACACACACACACATTAATGATCAGCCACTCCTCTCCTTTAAAAGTTTGTGTCTCTTTAGCTCCATCTAGTGGCTGTTAGCGTAAACGACACACAGACTGTTAGCATGTACCTGCACACACACAGACGCACACACACGCACACACACACTCGAAATTCAACTTCAAATCTCAACATTAAAGAGACGAATCCTAAAAAGTACTTTTCCTGACAAAGTTTCACGTTTTAAAATTTCAGCTCCTCCTCAGACTCTGATCCTTCATCCACAAAACCAACGAGAAGACAAACGTCTGACGACAAGTGAAATTTGAACAAACTGAGTCTGACTCTGCTGCAGTTTGAGTTACTTCACCTCAGCATCACAAAGTTTCCTCGTTTCCACTCCAACTCCGTCTCTTCTCTTTCCTCTTCTTTTTCTCCCGTTTCAGTTCCTCGCTCTCGGCCGGTTGACACACTCTCTCTCTCACTCACACACACAAAAACACACACAGACACTGACACACACACACACTGAGACACTGACAATGAAAGAGAAAGAGGGCAAACTCCCCCTCTGGGCTTACATCACCATTGCTATAGCAACCAGCAAGAGGCTCCAAACCCTGCCTCCCTCTGTCCAAACACTCACAACACATACATCAACACACACACACACACACACACACCCCTGCATTGTTGAGATCCATTCAGTTGGACCTGGGGAATGCTGCTCTTCAGCTGTGGGGCCTCTCAGATACACTAAAACACACTGATATACACACATACAGTGTGCTCAGCAGTGGAAGTACAAAGATCAAAAACTACAGAAACTTTTTTAAATAAAAGTACACATATCATCAACTTCCTGTGGTCACAGTGTCACAGTGACAGGAAGGCTCCAGGTGTGGCTGCGATGATGTCACAAAAACAACAGAAATAAAAATACAGATGTTACCACGGCAACGGCTCCATCCATCTGATTCTGCTGTCAGTCACATCATCACTCTGCTGTTGCAAAGAGAGACATAGACAGACACAGACAGATAGAAAAGGAAAATAAGAACAAAAGGAGAAGGACAAAGGGGGCGAGAGAAGAAGAAGATAAAGAAGATGAGCAGCAGAGAACTGAAGGAGTACCTGTCTCACCAGTTTGTCCCTCAGCTGCTGGAGGTGAGACAGATTTACTTTTCTTTCATCAGCTGAAGCTGTGACACCACATGAACTGCAGTCATTTACAGAACAAGTACAGAACTGAGGTACTTGTACTTTACTTGTGTGTTTCCATTTGATGCCACGTTGTACTCAGTGAACGACAGCTGACTCTCAGATGCTGCCGTGTTGTTGCCTGGTTTGTGTGTTGAGGTGTTGAGTTTGTCCTCTGCTGTAGTTTGTCGTCTGTCGCCGTGCTGTTTCACTCTGGATGTTCAGTGATCTTCGCCACAGTGCTGCACCTGTTCACTTCATAGGTTTTACATCTGCTTCATTCAGCCTGGAAAATATGTTGTGTCACATCTGAAACTGGGAGTTGCTGTTTTAAACACCTGCTGCACTTTCACTGTGGTTCTGGCCTGTTTTAAAGTCTCTGACTGGGACAGTGTTTGTGTGTCAGTGTGTACCTGTTTAGGTGACTCTCACCTGGGAAACACCAGGACCTTCATTCAGTTTCATGTTGACAGGAGTCATATCATCGGAGTTCATGGGTTTTAACATGCTGACATGATGATGAATGGTTACCATGGTAAGAAGTGGTCAGGGAGTGAGAGACCTTCAGAACAACAAAGAGAGAGAGAGGGAGAGAGAAAAAGAGACATGCACAACACATTTGAGAGAGACAAAAAGCATCACATCCTGACAAGTAATCAGCTGTGACAACCTGCAGACAGACAGACAGACGGACAGACAGACAGACAGACAGTCTTACTGGATACTGTGTGTCTGATCTGAGTTTAACAGCAGGAAATCACTGCTCATCCAGGTCTTTATGTCCTGAAGTCATGTCTGAAGTTTAGCTAACTGATTGGTGTCCTCTTGCTTCACTGACAGGTACAGTTGGGTATCGTCTGCGTAACAGTGGAAGTTTATGGAGTGTTTCCTGATAACGTTTCCTAAGGGAAGCAAATATAAGGTGAACTGAAGTGGTCCAAGCTCTGAACCTTGTGGAACTCCATATCTAACATTGGTGTACATGGAGGGTTCATTGTTAACGTGTACAAGCTGAAATAGATCTGATTGGTCAGACTTAAACCAGCTTAGTGCAGCTCAAATAATAAGAACTCAGATGTATTTAATCAGGGGTCTGATAGAAGAGTATTCTGCGTGAAGATTGTTAAATGTTCGGTCTCAATGCCATATGACAGAACGAGGTGGAGTGTGTATTTGAAACGATGAGTTGTTAGATTATCACTGCTGTTGTCAGGAACACAAGGGAAGAGGACCCAGCCTCACCAGGCAGGTTTAAGAGTTATGGTGCTGTTTAATAACAAAAAGTCACTGGTTAAAAAGTCGATCAGCCAGGAGACAAAACTGAAATTGTCCATGCAGGGGAACACAAAGCTCAAAGGAACACTGGACTCACTGCCACAGAACCTTCACAGGGGTTGGTCCACAGCAGCACCAGTAACAGGGCAGCCCCCAGGTAAAGTCACAGAGAAGCCCAAAATTCAAGAAAACCAAAAACCTGAGTAACATGACTTCAACATAATAAAAACAAGAATCATAGAACCAAAACTCAGGAAACCAGACAAAAGTCTTCAAGAGTTCAAAGGACTATAAAAGTCCAAAAATTGTCAAAAAGAGAGCACCAAAGTCCACAAAGTCCAAAAACACTCCAAACATAACATGAGTGGGTTTATTTACACTCTGATTCTAATAGCGAGACAAACATAGAGATGAGGCTCATTATCAGCGTCCACATAAACATTAAAATCAGCCACTATAATGACATCATCTCTATCATCATAATGACAGGCAGGAAGAAAGATAGACAGGCAGTCAGGCAGATGAACAAGCAGTGAGACAGGTGTCTGACTCCATCTGTCTCTCAGAGTCTGTTGACAGGTCTTCTGTCCGATACTCCAGAAATCACCTTCTACACTCCAAACACCACCTCCCGTACCCCCAGTGACACCTCCTGAATCCCAAGCAGTACCCTCAATACTCCCAACATTGTCCCTGCTACCCCCCAAAATCCCTCCAGTACCCCTAACATCCACAGTGGCCCAACTCGCACATTCTGATTCACAGTTATGCTCCATTGAAGCCAAAACATCTGTCTTACCCCCACTGAAGCCTTCATTTTTCTCCATCCACCATAAAACTTCCTCTGGACCTCCCCAAACAGCAACTGAACCCAGAGTCCTCCTCCCAGCTCCACCTGGACCTGCAAGAACTCCACCCGTCCCCCCACCTATCCCTCCTCCTGTCCACACTGAGGTGAAGGAAGAGGACGCAAAGACTTGCAGCTTGGAGGGTAAGAGACCGTGGTTTAGCAATGCCATGTTACTGCCATGATGGTTTACAGGTACATGCGATAGATTAATGGTACTGGTGCTACAAACACTCATGTCTGTCACAACAGATGTTCTGCTGGAGAACCTCACTGGTGTAATGCTTAATGAAACTTCCTCTTTCTCATTCTTCTCACTGACTGGTCTAGTGAGCAGGACTTTACTTCTGCAGGACTTCAGTGACCACACATTTAGAAAATTTGCAGTGGCAGAAAAAAAGCTTCCTGAATCTGTCTTCCTCTCCCCCGGTCTTCTTCCTCCTGGTCTCCCTCCTCCTTCTCCAGTCTGGTCTCAGCTCTCCATAGACTCGGATTCTGACATGACAGAGAGTTCCGGACTCCTGCAGGAAGTCAGCATCCCCCCTCCCCAGAAGCTACACCCACTCATCATCTTCATCATTGGTGAGGAAAAAAACATATGAAACCAGTATGAGCAAGAACCAGAACCAGTAAGAGGTCTGAACCCAAATGTTATCCTCATGTTTGATCAGAACCTCTGAGACTCCATGAAACCTTATGATGACGTTTTTAACCTTTGTAAACTCTGACCTCCTGTTCATATTTGTTAATTCAGGGTGTTGTGGTTCATGTGGGGAACCACCAGGGGTCACTGGTGTCTTTTACGTCCACAGGTGGACCAGGAAGTGGAAAGGGAAGTCAGACAGCGAGGTTATCTTGCTGCTTCGGACTCAGAGCTGTGTCACTGGACGACCTGCTCAGGAAGCAGCTACTGCGCCATGCCTCCCCCAGCAGAAAGTGGGAGGTTGTTTCAGAAATGATGAGTAATGGAGAGTTGGGACCACAGGTGAGTCCACAGCCGTCACACCTGTACCCAAACCCCCCTTGAGGCTGCAAATAAACCTGTGCTTGCAGGAAGAGACAATCACAGAGCTGAGGCAGCAACTGATTGGTCTGCAGGAGGTCAGAGGATTCATCGTGGACGGATTCCCTCGAGATGTCCACCAGGCTCTGAGCTTCCAGGAGCAGGTATCAACCAATCAGAGTGCAGTGTCTGGTCATTTGTTTCAATCAGTTTGAACCCACACAGCATGATCCTGGAATACAAAAACAAGCTTTATTGCAGATAAACCACAGGCTGACAACAGCTAGGTTTTTGGGGTTCACCACTCAACTCTGCAGGGGCTGCACATAACAGACACAACAATAAGATAATAAATAATACACAACAACAGTAAAACACAGCAGTGATGATGATAAATTGAAGCCTTAACACCACCCTCCCTGCAATCAGATTGGCTCTCCTGACCTGGTGATGCTGCTGCTGTGCTCCAATGAGACGCTGAGCTATCGTCTGCAGCAACGAGCCACTCGACTTGGTCTCCTAGGAGACAGTAACAGCACATTTCAGAGATGCCTGGACACGTTTCAGAGAGACATCATCTCTGTCCAGAGATACTACAAACAGACACGCCTGCTCACACAGGTACACTCTCTGACACAGGTACACCCACTAACACAGGCACGCCTGCTCACACAGGTACACCTGATCACCTGCTGACAAATGAACTGTGACTGGTGAATTCAGCTGTTGCCAAAGCACAGTCCATCCTGACAGAGCTCAGATTGAATCTCACGTGGATGAAGTTGTTCTCATTGTTTGTTTGTTTGTTTTCTCTTTTCTGTAGTTCTGTTCTTTCTCTCCTCTCTTCTCTTCTGCTGTCGCTCTCTGCAGGTTCACCTGCCCTCGGAGCTGTAGAGTCTGGATCAGCTGCTGTGGATCTACTGGCCCCATTACTAGTCTCATTAATTATTATTATCCCTACGATTAGTCTGAATCATTAGTTCTTTTAAAGAGTACGGTCTGAACCTGCTCTGTATGGAAAGTGCCTTGAGATATGATTTGGCACTACATAAATAAAGTTGAACTGACTTGAATTGAATTTTCTGCTGTGTGTGTGTGTGTGTGTGTGTGTGTGTGTGTGTGTGTGTGTGTGTGTGTGTGTGTGTGTGTGTGTGTGTGTGCAGGTGGATGCAGACAGAGATGAGGAGGTGGTGTTTGCTGATCTGAGTTCAGTCATAAGAGAAAAACTACAGCTGAAGGATCAATCAGGTATTGATTAGTTATTGATATGAGTGATTTCTCATATCAGTCTGTGATTTTCCAGTGATGTGAGTGTGATACGTCACTGTACTGAATATTGACTGAAGTCAGCTGTTTATCACTGATCACTGGTTTCCATTGATTGAGACAATAAAAAGTCTGATTAATTGATCTGTCTCTGTCTCTAGATCCCGCTGGTATCCCAGAATGCAGCAGTGCCATCTCTGATGTCTCCTTTAACATCAGATGTGTTAATTAATAACATGAACTTTATCTTTCTGTGAGACTGTTCAGAATCATGAACCAATCAGAGGTCAGCATGGATCCGGAGTAGCCAATCAGCAGCCTGTTCCTCCTGGATGAGGAGCCCTGTGTTGTGATGGCTCACTGTTTGTTACATGTGAAATGTGATGTAGTAACCCAGGTGACCAGAAGGCATTTCATTTTATTCAGTATGAAAACCACTTCCTAACCTTCCAACATGAGTCAGTTAAGAAGCTAAAGCCTAAAATAAATCATAGGTTGTTGTTGTTGTGTGAGAATCAGAAATTGTCTGAACTGTGGATTAAAAAGATTCAGATGAACGAGGAACTGCAGCTGATCATTCCTCATCATTTAATCAAGGACACACACAGTCAGATAAACCAAAGACACACAACCATGAAGAGACACAAAACAATCTCAAACACATGCAAAAAAAACACAAAGAAACTAGAACTAGAAGAAGTTGTGTTGTAACCACTGTTTTCTTGAAGTATTGACTCTGTAGACATTTAGTTGTGACGCCATGTAACCACAATGTTTTCAATGTGTCCATGTTACCGGTGTCTGCCAGAAAATAAATGGTAAATATGTCAGACTCATTCTCTCAGTTTGTTTCTCATGAAATCAAAACTGATTTGTTTGACTTTGCTTCACAACAAATCAGAATTTTACTGTGACAAAAATGTTCTGAAAGTTTGAACTCTGTTCTGAGAATTCGCAGTTTGTTCTGTCAGCGACTGAGTCCTGTCAGATGGAAGGAAAACCTGAAAAGTGAGAAACAGGTTCAGCTGGATTTGAACCTTTACAACAAACAGTTGAAATTTTTTCTTCTTTTCCAACACTGTTTGTTTGTTTGTTGTTTTATTTAGAACCTGACGGACACACAGCATCACTGCCCTATGTGCTTATCACAGCAGGGAATGTTAATGACACGCCAATGGTTTCCATATCAGACTGACACCTCAGGAGATAAAGACACTGAAATAGACTCAAGAGACCTGAGGACAGAAACCCACCCGTATCATTCTGTTGTTTCTATTCTGTTGTTTTTTTATGTTGTTGTTATGTTTTTTTATGTGCTGTTTTTATTTGTTTTTGAAAGAAAAAAATGGTAACGGCTGCTGCCCAGAGTCCCAGTGCAGCTGAGAGGATCCTTCCTGAGCAGGGAGATGAATGATCAAGGTCCTGAGGAAACCTCAGATCCTGACTAAGATCAAAGCTGGGATTCAGGTGTGAAGAGTCTCAGTGTTTCTGTCTGAGAGTCTCAGAGGTGAACAGATGACTGAGCAGCTGCTAATGAGACTGAGCTAATGGAAATAACAGCTGAACAGGACAAATACAAAGTGACGAAGTAATAATTTTAAAAAGTAGTAAATTATAAACAAATATTTATTTGCTTTTACATGGAAATGTTCATTCATCTGTAAATCAACATTAATCAAAAATAAGCAGCTCAGCAGGATATTTGATCTGGGCTGTTTATTAATATTCATATTAAACTGTCCTCTTACACACATTTTAACTCAACAATGTGGGAGGGGCCCAGGGTGAACTAAAATAACATGAGATGAACTAAAGGATCCTGGAGAATCCTCAGAGGACACCAGGTGAAAGATTGAGAAAGAAGAGAGCAAAGAGCTGAATGAAGGTTCCATGATGAGGAAGATGAGTGGAGTCGTTCAAAGGCTCTGATGGAAAAGACAAATCATTTTACTGGAGAAAGAAAACAACCTGAGAAGTTTGGGGGGGATTTGTCAAACTTTCTGCAGCCAAAACATGTTGAATATATTTCCCTCATCATTAAACGTTCAAAAAGAGGACTTTTGAAAACCTGCTTTGTCGAGGAGCTGCAGGTCGGACTCAGAGTCTTGGAGCCAGAATGCTAACTAGAGTCAGGCCGACTCCCCACTCTGGTTCAAACTGGTTCCGCTGGTTCTGTAAGCTCCTTATCTTCTGTCTCTTATCTGCTCTGTGAGTGTTTCTATTCCAGTTTTCTTCCATCTTTGGTCGGCTGCTCTCTCCTCTCTCTCTCTGCAATTCTCTCCTACCTCGCTCGCTCTGAGCCTGGTCATTATAAAATGCCCAAGTCCTCCACCTCGGTTCGTTCTCCGCTCTGCAGCAGTATGGCTCCCAAGAAAGTTGAACCGAAAAAGACGGAGGTAAAGAAGGTGGAGGCGAAGAAGGAAGAGCCTCCTCCACCTCCCAAACCTACAGAGCCGGAGTCCAAACCCCCAGAGGTGGACCTGAAGAGCATCGTGGTGGAGTTCACTCCGGACCAGATCGAAGAGTTCAGGGACGCCTTCACTCTGTTCGATGAGACGCCCTCAGGTGAGATGAAGATCACCTATGCCCAGTGTGGAGACGTGATGCGAGCGCTCGGTCACAACCCCACCAACGAGGAGGTGCTGAAGCTGCTGGGGAGGCCAAAGGCAGAGGAGCTGAATGTCAAGCTACTGGACTTTGACAGCTTCCTGCCCATGTTGCAGCACGTGGCACGCTCCAAAGAGCAGGGGAACTTCGAGGACTTCGTGGAGGGCTTGAGGGTCTTCGACAAGGAAGGGAATGGCACGGTGATGGGGGCCGAGCTCCGCCACGTCCTCGCCACACTGGGAGAGAAGATGACTGAGGATGAGGTTGACCGGCTGATGGTGGGACAGGAGGACGCCAACGGACACATCAACTACACAGAGTTTGTCAAACACATCCTGGCCGGGTAGAAAAGTGACTTCTACTGCTTCTACTTGATTTATCTGATGGACTGAGTCCCTGAGTCTGTCACAGACATCCCCCTGGTTTTAAATGCTTGTCCTGTATGTTTCTGTTCTCTCACTCTCTAATAAAAAAATCGTCCTTCCATCACTGTGGTTTCATTTAAATCCTCACCCAGTTTTCATTTTCATATCCAGTGTTATTCAGTGAAAGGAGAACAGCAGTGTCACGTCCTCTCTACACCTGCTGTGTTAACAGGCAGCTGAACACCTCTGAAGACGAGAGGAAAGAATGAAACGAACAAAATCAGAAATACGCAAGCTTGTTACAAACAGACAATTATTGTTTAAAAATCATGAGTTTTCTACATCTTTAACAGAAGCATTGATACATGAGTGAATCATGTAGGTGCTTTAAATATGAACATTAATAAATAAGCTCCAGTAAGAGCAACTGAAAATCTCTGAAAAATATAAAAGTAAGCTGAAAAACATCAGTAAACCTGACAAATTAACTCACTTATGAAACTTGAACCTTAGATATTTGCGGCTAATTTAAAGATTTGAACTGTCCTGTTAAAGGGTTATTGATAAAATTACAGCTCACTGTGAATGATGTGTTGTTTTTACTGGATTAATATTGTGTTCTCAGCAGTGCTTTAATGTAGAAGCAGAGCAAGTGACTGTGGAGATTCATTGGAGTTCATGGCATCATAAATCTGCACTATAGTCACAGAACCCCCTTCCCATTCATGTCTGCTGGAAATCTCTCCTCAGTCTGAGGTTACAGGTCCGAGTCCTGGGTGACTAAGACCTGCTCCCTGTCGGGCCACTTTACCACTTTCAGTGCTGATAAACTTCAGATATTCTCAGTCATCTCTTCTTATTGTTATTTGCGCAGCATGTGTGTTGAGCATAGACCAGTCACCTGTCAACCAATCAGTTTTACAAACCACGTGAAATGTGATGTCGTCCATGGTAACAGGTCAGAGGAGCCACTAGGCGTCACTGCTTCATCTGACAACGTTTATCTGCTGAATGGAGGAGAAACTTTCTGTAAATGTTTTGTGTAATTCTGTAATTTTGTCTCATGCTGCTGGATCATCAGGAATCAGACCAGGAGATCAGCGTTGCTCAAATTCAGCCTTTTGAAAAAAATCTAATTTCCACTGATGATTCTTCTTCTGTTGTTCCACCTCGGGTTCATTCATCCACCACACAGTAAAACACACAGAACCGTTTAAATCACCTGCTGCTGCTTTTCATTCTTCCTGCTGGGGGACGCTGAGTCACAGCAAAACCAGCGCTGCTGCAAATAAAACTAATGAAGGAGAAGCAGGAGGTCCAACAGAGGCATTGTTTATTCTAAAAACGTTTTCCATTAGACTTTATCATGTCTTCTGTTTATCCAGTTGGTGAACAGACAAACCTCAGGAGGTTCAGTTACAGTTTCCAAAAGTCCTCAGTTTCAGTAACAGTTGGAGTCACCTCCTCTGATAATACACAAAATACACATCCACTCCTGTTATTTCAGACATCCCAGCATCAGGAGGTGTGCTGGTTGTACTCTGGGTTTTTATGTCAACTAAATTAAAAATGAACTTGTTTTTAAACCTGGATGTTCTGGTGATGGTGTGAAAAAATAACCAGACGAACAGTTGACAGTCATGTTAGCAGCTCTGTGAGGCTGTACTTGAGCTAAATGGTAACATGTTCACAATGACAGTGCTAACATGTTAATGTTTAGCAGCAGGTATAATGTTTAGCATGTCCACCATCTTAGTTTAGCGTGAATTAACATGCCACCTGATGATGAAGTCAAAGGGGGATTCATCGAACGTGAACATGAATGTTTGGACCAAATTATGTTTAGTTGTTTCAGTCTGGACTGATTAAAACCAGAAATCTGAGCAGCAGAGGTGGAGATCTCCTGATATTTAGTCCACAAACACTGGATCAGCCATTTCCCATAATGCACTTTGATAGATAGTGTCTTTTATTAGTTGGTTTTTCTCTGAGCTGAAAGAAGCCCAAGGCTGACCAATCAGGGTTCTGAACAGGTCGGGGGGCCTCCAACCAGTCCCTCCTCCACATGAGCCTGCCCCTGCTGCCTCCTCCCTCATGATTGGCTGACAGGCACAGACCCAGCTCTGCTTTGATTGGTCAGAACTGTGGCTGTCTGTGTGCCCTGACTGGCTAGCTGCAAATAGAGGCGGGATCGGAGGAATCGTGGGTAACTGTCAGTCTCCATCAAACCAAAAATTTGATCCTGGGCCAGCTGGAAGGTGGTGGGGTTAACGCGGAGACACAGGCTCTGATAGGTTGATTCTCTCACAGACGAGTCCACATTGACCTGGAGACAATAGGAGGCAACATCACATGACCTATGATTGGACAAATAACAGGACAGACCGACAGACCGATAGATACCTGTCTCACAGCGTTGGCAGAAATAAACTCGTCATAGATTTTCACAGCTCTGGTGGACATCTTGCTGAGGGGGCATGTCCTTTTGAATCTCTCCACAGCCAACCAGAAGTCCAGGTTCTCCTCGCTGAACTCTGACCTCAGGAAGTGACGGAACACTGCCAGACCATCTGACCAATGAGAAGAGACCAGGGAGATTGTTCAGCTAGAAAAAACACTCTGTCATCATGTAGGCTCCTCCCCTCACTGTCTATTTGAACAAAAACAGGAATTAGAGTGTCTTACACTGATTGGCCAGCAGAGCTTCAAGACTCTCCGCCCACCTCAGCACTTCTCCTGGAGGTGGTCTGAAAAACAAAACGAATGCACCTCAAAAACACTGGAACCAGCAGGTAGGTGGTCCCAACCTGCTGGACCCATCTCAAATCATAAGGACCCTGTTGAGACCAGCTGAAAACAGGACTCAGACAGAACAGTTGCACCTTGCTGGAACCAGTAGAATGCTATTGGAACCACCTGGAACTAATAGATCCCAAAAATAACCAGTTGGTCCCTATTGGGTCCAGTAGGAATTCATTGGAACCAGTAGGAAAAGGTTGGAACCAATAAGAACCCAGTAAAACCCTTTAAAACCAGACAGAACCAGTAGGAATTGTGTTGGGACCCTTTGGACCCTAAGGGTCCTAAGGGTTCCAACTAATAAACCAGCTAATAAACCAGCTGGATCCAGTGGACCTGGGCAGCCAGGTAATCAGCATAAATAAATCAGAACCAGTTCTCAAAACGTTACCTGTTTGATGGTTCAGACCTGGTTTCAGGGTCCAGGTTAGGATAAGGTTCAGGTCCGGGATAAAGGTCTGGGAATGTAATATCTGAGTAAGGGTGCTCACAAGTATGCTTGTACCAGCGTGTGTGTGTTCCTACCTGTTGTTTCTTAGAGCTTCCTCCAAACTGTTACCATGGAAACAGGTACTGTTTTTCCGTCGCCGTAGAAATGCCAGGCGACTCCGAACATCAGTGGCTCTGAGGAGATGAAGACGACAAGTCAGAGAGATGGGACATACAAACAAAAACAAAAACAAATGTGTGTTTACATACAGAGTCTTGGTCTTCTTCCTCAGTTGAAGGCTTCTGGACTCTGAATCCTGAACAAACAGAATAACAGACCGTCAGTCTCTTGGTTGTTTTCTGCTGTATTTTTCTTTTCCCTGAGCTCTGCTGGATATTAGATGCCTCTACTGGATTCCACAGATCTATACTGGACTGTGTCAATGTCTGCTGGACTCTATGGGACTCATCTAGACTCTACTGCTGTTGGTTTTTACTGGTCTCTACTGTTCTGTACTGTTCTCTACTTGTCTTTCTTACCTCCACTAGAGATGTTATGTTTTCTGTTGTTGTCTGTGTCTGTTTGTTGGTTTGTTTGTTTATTAGTCAGCTGTAACCAATTTTCATCAAACTGGGTGAAAGGATGCAGATGTGGGTCCAGGACTTTTTGTCTTTCCTTAACATTGTGAGGGTGTTTTTCAACACTTTTGTTAAATTTTCAGGAAATCCTGGATCCTTCTGGTGTGGAGATCTATGAGTTTGTACACTTTGGTATGGAACCTGATTATAATCCAAATCTGGTGGAAGAACATTCTGAACCCACATTACATGATGTGTAGGATTGGTTGGCCTTGCCAGAAGTATCCACTCTGCTGACTGCCATTTTAGTTGTTTCTGCTTTTCTCTGTTGGTCTCTCCTGGACTGTTGCTCACCACAGACTGCCCTCTTCTGGTCTTAACTTGTTCCACACTGGTCTCTGATAGTTTGTACTGGTCTGTCTTAGTCCATAATGGCCTCTACAGGTCTCTACCTTGGTGCTGTTAAGAAGCAGCAGCATGTGGTACAAAGACCTCCCCTCTCTGGTCAGCTGTTTCCTCAAAGTGCGGGGAGAGGGGAAGAAGGGGGTGGGGCCTGAGCCGGGGTCAGGGTCAAAGGTTGCAGGGCGGGTGAGTTGGTGGATGGTGCTGTCAGACAGGAAGCGAGGCGATCGAGGTTCCTGCAGCAGAGAACCCTCAGAGAGTGAGCGCCACAGAACTGAAGGACAAATAAACAAAAAACAATCAATTCATTAATCATTTAATTAACCACAGGAAACAGACAAAGCTTCTTCCACTTCAACATCTCTTATTCTTTAAATAACAGTTCAGTTGCTTTCAGTACTGACACTTTCTCCACACTTCTCTGAAAACCAGCTGCACTGACCTGAAGGTCTGTAGGTGGAGGTGAACTCCTTAGCACCTCCTCCCTCTTCCTCCTCTTCATCTTCATCACGCTCCTCCTCTTCTTCCTCCTTCATGTTAAAGTGGTGGGGGCTCAGTAAAAACCCCCGCCCCCCCAAACCTCCTACATTCTCTGATGTTTCTGAGGCGCTCTCTCCCTCCCCCTGCTGCCGCTCCTCCACCTCCTCATCCTCCTTTCTCCTCGTCCTCCTCTCCTCTTCCTCCTCTGCTTTCTCTCTCTCCTTCCAGACTGGACTTCGCTGGGTGGAGAAGGAAGATGGAGGAAGGAGGGGAGGTAGAGCAGTAATGGTCTGGGAGGAAGAGGAGGTGTGTGGAGAAAGGGAGGAGAAAGGGGGAGGAGGAGGAGTGGAGGTGGAGGAGGGAGAGGTTGGAGAGTAAGGAGAGGGGGGTGGAGGTCTGAGGGCATCACAGAGGGAGGAATAGGGAGAGGAGGGGCAGAGGAGGGGGGGGTCAGAGGAGGAATAAGGAGAGCAGGGACGATAGAGGAGGTCAGACTGACTGAGAGAGAGAAGGCCAAAGTCTGAGGGGAGGTCTGAGAGCTGAGGGGGAGGAGGAGGAGGAGAGTTCATGTTAATATGAGGAGTCTCACAGAGCTCAAAGGCGTGGAGTTAAAGTCAACCTCTGTCGCACCTGGTGGTTGTGTGCAGTCTCCGTGGCGACAAGCTCGTGATGGATGTTGTCATGGAGACAGAGACGGACTCTGACCTTCTGCTCGATGCTGAAAGATTCCAGACTGAAGATACGACGGCAGAACGCCTGAGACGTCTGCACCAAATAGATGTGGAGTGGCTCCGACGGCACTGAACACAACAACACACACGTTATATACAACAGCAACACAACAACACAGGCTCCACAGGCTTTTAAGGTTGCAGTTATCAAACCTCTACTTAAAAAGCCTTCTCTTGACCCTGGCATTTTAGCAAACT
>JBBMJY010000024.1:124676-135355 GCA_037833715.1 Toxotes lorentzi
TGGTCAAGGGATCGAACCCACGACCCACCGATCCCAGGCCAGCCCAAGCCCAAAGCCGCACTCTTAACTTGTTGCGCTACGGCTGCCCCCTCGGGAGAGGAGAGGTATCCTTGTACCTTAAGGGCGTAGGTGGATTTTGCCATTTATATGGCTGCCAACAGGTCCCTTCTTGCTGCCCTGAGTGCAGTTGTGTCACCATCCCTGAATGCTAAGTCCCAAGCTTTCAAGAGTAAGTGGACCTCTGCATTCATTCAAGGTTTCTGGTTTAGATAGATTTTGATTTACCCCTGTCATCAGAGCCTCAGTCCAGGTGACAAAGACCTGACTTCTGACTTCCTGTCTGCCTGTCTCTTTGTCTGACAACCCATCTGTCTGTCCTTCCCACAGAAAGGGGGTGCTCTGAAGAAAGGCCCTATAGCCAAAGCATTGTCAGCCATGAAGCAGGTGTTACCATATGACCTGGACTCTCTGGACTGGGACTCCCAGCACCGGACCAATCAGCAGCAGTGTTACTGTTACTGTGGAGGCCCTGGAGAGTAAGATGGAGAAGTTTTATTTGCCATTTGCACAGATACATTGCAGTACAAAAGTTAAGAGAATAAAATAAGAAATAAAGAAATAAAACAAATAGAATAACCAAGAAATAAATAATACAAAAGAAGAGCAAGATAGTATACTTAAAAAAAAAAAGTTAAAAAATTAGGTGCCTAATATCGGCACACAGTCACTTTCAGTAACTTTGTATCAACCAATCAGAGAAAGTTATGCGCTGTAATCGTCATCCAGGTGTTACACCACTGATTACCTGTCCCATAGATCACATGTGCTCTTTGTGTCTGTAGGTGGTACCTGAAGATGCTGCAGTGCTTCAGATGTCACCAGTGGTTCCATGAAGCCTGCACTCAGTGTCTGCAGGAGTCCATGATGTTTGGAGACAGGTAACTCCTTCACCCTTTGCTCCTCTTGGCTCCTTTCTCATGATCTACTCCTCTCATTTATGATCTCCTCCTCAGGTTCTACCTCTTCCTGTGTTCAGTGTGTAATAAAGGATCAGAGTATGTCCGTCGTCTGTCTCTGAGGTGGGTCGATCTGGTTCACCTGGTTCTCTACAACCTGTCGGTCAGCAGCAAGAAGAAGTACTTCGAGCTTGATGAGATCCTCGCCTTCGTTTCTACAAACTGGGAACATTTACAGCTTGGAAAGGTGTTTTAAACTAAACCTGGACCAGACTGAGCCAGACTGTACAAAAACTAGTCTGTACCAAACTGGATCCAGACTGCTAAAATAGCCTTGAGTTCAAGGGACGCTGGTCCTGGTTGTAATCTGTTTGTTTGTTTGTTGTGCAGCTGTCTAACACTCCTCCAGCAGAGAGGGGGCAGCACCTACTGGACGCTCTGAACAAATACAAGAGCAAGTAAGAAACACACACCTGCAGCGCGCACCCCTTGTTCATCAGTATCAGCTGTATTTATCACTGTACGTCTGTGTTCAGGTTCCTGTGTGGGAAGGAGATAAAGAAGAGGAAGTGCATCTTTCGTCTGAGGACCAGGGTCCCTCCCAACCCCCCGTCCAAGCTCTTTCCTGAGCGCACTCAGAACGATGGGGGACGGGGCCGTAAGAAGGGCGTGGTTAGAAACAGGTAGTTCTTATCATTTACCTGCTAACTGTTTGTCAGGTCAGGTGAGTTTGTAGTCCTAAATTTAGGAAGCATTCTAGTTTCACCAGTATCACCTGATCCATTCAGTGTCTGCTGATTTAATGAAACCACAGACCAACATGCTGTTTGTGTGCAGTGCTTCAACTGAGAGGAAGAGGAGGAAGTCCAAGTGGCTTTTAGAAGATGCCATTCCTAACGTACGACTCTTCTTCTCTGTTTCTTCTTTTTCCTACAGTGTTGTGTCATATTAGAAACTAAATGCTTCTTCACTGTGAATGTTTGTAGAATGAGTTGTCCTGCAGCTGGACGTCCAACCATCACATGGCCAACATATTTGACTTCACCCTGGATGAACTGCAGAGCCTCAAGAGGTGAGACCGATCAATTCATCAAATCCTCCCATAATCGGTCTTCAGCACGTCAGCATGTGACCACCATGTGATTTTCCTCCTCAGTACTTCCAGCAGAACAATCAGTATTGATCAGGACTCTACTGATGCCTCCACTTCGGGCTCTGCTACAACCAGCGCTTCCTACCATTTTAGGTAACGAGCAGTTTACTAACCAGTTCTTCCATCTTCATCCTCCTCATGAGTGTTGACATCATCATCATCAAAGACGATTCGTGCCTCCAAACTTTGTTTCCTCTGCCTCATTTAATAAAAACGTGTTGAAGGATAAAGGTTCAGATCCGGGTTACAGTTACTTACTGACCACCAGCATCCTTATGATGATGAGTTTTTCTTATCATTCCCTATAAAAACTAGACCTTTGATCTCTGTGTCCTCAGGAGGAGGGTGGGCAGCAGGAAGAGGAAGTTACCTAGCAACAGCTACAGCCAGTGGGCCAATCGCAGTGAGGTGGGGGAGGACCTTGGTGGGGAAGAGCTTTCTGGGATCCTGGAGGACCAAGAAGCTGCAAACCATGCTCACCTGTCATCAGACTCCTCCCACTTTCTTTCTGACCCCTCCCAGCTCCCCTCTGACTCCTCCCACCTCCACTCCTCCATCTCCTCCTATTTTGGAGTGGCAGGCAGACTAACCAATGGGGAGAGGTACCAAGTGTTGGCTCGCCGTATCACTCCCCAGGGCAC
Organism: Toxotes lorentzi; assembly: GCA_037833715.1. Classification (NCBI taxonomy): domain Eukaryota; kingdom Metazoa; phylum Chordata; class Actinopteri; family Toxotidae; genus Toxotes; species Toxotes lorentzi. The sequence goes on from JBBMJY010000024.1 coordinate 127,427, forward strand.
GGTTCAGTACCTGCTGGAGTGGGAGGGGACAACACCATATTAGGATGTCTGCAGAGAAGAGGGGTTTAGATATCCTGTGAGGCTTTGATTCCTCTTCTTCCACTCACTCCACTTCTGATCAGCTCAGTAAAATCTCTCATTATTGGTTGAAACCACATAGCGCTCGCTCAGTTACCTCATGAGTGATGCTACAGTATTTACTGTGTCTGTGACAGCTGTCCACCTGACTGACCACCTGATCTGGTATTCACGTTTCCCAGGTGACTAGTTTTAATGCAAGTCAAACTTTTTAAAAATACTGGAAACTATAGTTTTTTAAATTCTTTATTTTGTCATATACGTTAATCTAAAAACGCATAAATAAGACATACTTGGAACAAGACAGCATCACAACTAAGGGTTGGACTACACCCCAGTCTGTCTCTTCAGAAAGTTAAAATATATGTGCCTGTGTATGTCCTCATAAACATGGAAGACATCTGTCCCCATAAACATGTCAGAGATATGTCCCAGTAAACCTCTGTCAAAAATATGTCCCCACAAAGCTGTGTTAGAGTATATGTTCCCATAAAAATCTGTGATATGTATGTCCCTGTAAACCGCTGTCTGATGGAGTACAGGTGTGTTTGGAGGAATCAGGAGTCAAAGCTGATCATGATCCTGTAAGAACAGTATTTAGTGAAAACAAACAAAATGTTTAACTACAACCAAAGACCATGCACACTCACACAGACACACACGCACATACTCAGTAGTGTTATATGCATACCGTAGATATTCTTTGCTCTGTCCAAACACATTTCTTCTTCTTTGTCTCTGGGTTGTTAAACAGTCAGAGGCCCCTGTAGCTTCCTGTAGTGCCCCCCAGCTGTCAAACAGCATGCTGCCTTACCTGCCCCCACCTCTATACCTGTGAGTTATATCATGGTCAGCAGTTTGTGATATTTTTAACCAACATAAAGCACTTCGTTTAAAGCAATCATCAGTTAGCAAACTGCCGCGCTGCTCAGTAATGGTTCAGTTTTAATTTCTGACCACACCCCAGTCAGTGATGTCACAACAGGTGTTTTTCTATAGCTGCCACAGCACCTGTTGTGATGTCACAGGGTTGTTGTGCTTACAGGAGATCTGAGCAGCAGCTGATCTGAGTCATTAATGTTTTATCTGTCAAGTTCCAGTGAGACCTGAGTTTTTGTTTCCTCCCCTGAAATAATAACAGATGAATTTTAAAGGTGTTTCCGATCAGTGAACACAAACTCAACTTTACTCCGCTGAGACGTCTGAGCGGGGTCTCTGCATAATACCCCTGTACTGAGAGATGGGAAACTAAATCCACAGTCTGAGTTCTAAGCTTCATATTAAGTGTTTATCATTCAAAGTTAATGTCTATTCGACAAAAGGATGCATCATGGGAGGCCTGGCCTCCAACCTAACCCATAACAGCTCACAAAATTCAGTGTTTTGTTTATAATGAATTTAACCATTTTATTTTATGTAAATTAAGTCTGCATAGATTATGGTCTCCTCTGCACTAACAAAAAAACATCAGAACAAGCCATAAAACCATTGTGTGTGTGATTCCCGTCAGTGTTACACAGCATAGAACCTGTGTTTCCTCAGGAGACGCCAAAGCTCTGAGCCGGTGGCGTCACAGATTTGATTTGTGCGACTCAGATTCAGACTGTGGATTCAGATCACATCCGTCCTCTGACAATTCCCAGTCAGGATGAACAGGAGAAATAATAAGACGTGGACATCAGAGGCTTCTGTCTTACTTTCTCAGAATAAACCTGTTGTTGTGACAAAAACTGCAAATCCCAGTGGACCTGACGGTTTCTTTACCCAGAGATCAGCATTTCCTTGTGTTTACCTTCAGAGTATTAATCTCTGTTTCCTGTTAGCATCTGTTGTGTTGCACTATCATTACATTCAGTATCTATGCAAACATCAAATTTAACTTCCAGACTGATAATCAATCACATTGATCAGTGATCAGGAGCTGCATGCTTTTCACGCCTTGACAGAACCTAAAAGAACCTGAAATAATGAATGTTGAGAAGTTAGCTTCTGTTTGTGTTGACATCAGAGGTTAGCTTGAAGATAACAAAGTCCATTGGTGTGAATGAGGAATGCTAACAGTGCTAATAGTGCTAACTGTCTCTGAGACATTAAACGGTCACTCTGTCACTTTAAACCTGCAGCTCCTCGCTGCCATGGTAACCACACTCTCCTCCCATTGGCCTGTCAGACAGCTGTTTTGATCATGTGACTTTATTTTTCCCCTTTTGTGCTGATCTGACCAATCAGCTGCCAGCTTTCTCTGGAATTAAAAAAAAAACTGATGTTTGACCTTTGACCTCCTTGTTTCTGTGTGTGTGTGTGTGTGCAGCAGTGAGAGCGACAGGTGATAATCTGTTAATACAATTAAGGTGTTAAACGACACGTGAAGAGGAACACACACATTCATAGTCAGTCAGACGTTCAGGTGTTCTGTGTTGTCGTCCTGACGGTCCCTTCAGAGAGACAGGTGTTTAGACAGACAGGTAAAGTCTGACAATGTGACAAGTGAGCGACACAGCTGAAGAGACAAACTGCAGCTTCAACGTCCACCGGTCTGTAAGTTCACCTGTCTGTGTGTCCACCTGCTGCTATGTTTTATATTTAGCCTAACTGTCTGTTTATTTGGATACCTGCCTATTTATACTACTCATCTGCCTCTACCTGTCTCTGTTTACCTTTGTCTGTGCCTGTCTGTGTCTTTATCTGTGGCTACCTGTTTCTCTGTGTTCACGTCCTTTTTTACCTGTCTCTACTTTTCTAGCTACCTGTCTGCCACTATTAACCTGTCTTCTTATCTGTTTATCTATCAGTCTCTGTGTTTACCTGTCTGTCTTTCTACTTGTCCCTCTCCATCTCTCTGTCTGCTTGTCTCTCTCTGTGGACCTGCTTGCCTGCCTCAGGTGTGTATGTAGTTTTTGGAGACAGACAGGTGAGTGATGTACTTTGTTTTGGCTGCTCTGTAAAGGATCCTGTTGCCATGGAGGAGATGGTGAAACACCTGTCCAGGTGTCAGCACCTGGGCTGGATGAATGTGATTGGTGAGTTGATGATTTACAGCTGGATCAGCTGGTAGATGGTTCAGTGTCTGAGAGGAGGAGACAGGTGACACGTGTTATTTACCTGTAGCTCAGTCAAAACATCAAGTTTCAAACTAAAGAAAACGTGTGACCTTTAGTTTGTCTGCTCTCAGTTTGTGTTGTGGCTCGGCTCAGACTGAGGCTCTAGGGGACCGACTCAGGGAAACTGTATTTTTATTCGTCTCATGTTAAATATGCCATTAATGTTTTACAGAATACTGATCCTGGATCTGCCATCCATTACCCAGTCACTGTCACCTTCTGTAAACTCTGACTGGGTTCACTTGGTTTAAGAACGTGTCACACTTTTATTCCATCAGACAGGTGTGTGTGAAAAGGATAAATGATCCAAAGGTGCAAACAAAATTTATCAATGCACGTTTTGTTTGCTTCTTTGCTTCTGAAGTTTGTGGCACTAAACCGCTGAAGCTGACGTGCACACACTCAACTGTGGCTCACATCAAAACCTCTGGACTGAGGTCAGAGCACCGGGCAGCGACCCCATCATTTGATGTTACGTTAACCACAGAGGATTATTTCGTTGCTTGATTTTAATCTTTTTTTTTTTTTTTAAGAAAAGGTGAAAAAAGCACTTGTAGTACTACTGCTAGTATTAGTACTGCGATGGAGTATAATGTGACTGTGTTGTGATGATGTCACAGAGTTGAAGAGCGCCTCCATCCATTGGCTGTCGTGCGGTCAGAAGGCGGAGCCTGACATCTGGAGTAAGATGTTCTGCATCCTGTCGGATTCACAGTTACTGATGCTCAACAACCTGGAGGTGAAAACAAAAACTCATCAACTTTCAAAGTTTAACAAAAATGTATAAATAACCCAAATAATGTCCTGAACTTTATTAACAATCTCTTTTTTCGTTTGTGTTTTTGATATTTGAACATGTTTTCTGATCTGCTTCAGTTTTAATCTGACGATGGTAAATACAAACTCCACACTTCCTCCACGTTTACTTGCCGTCTGGATAAATTCCCTTTAATGTTCAGAGTCGTGTCGCAGTCACCACCGTGAAAAACACTGTCATGGTTTAATGCTTTCTTTTCTTTTTCTGATCCATGTTAAGCTTCCAACCACCAAACTCAGTATTTCAAATGTTTTCTGGAATTTAAAGGATCAGGTCTATAAAAACTTTAAAATAACAAGACCTCCCTCTTCTCCTCCTCCCTCTTCTCCTCCTCCTCCTTCTTCTCCTCCTCCTCCTCCTCCTTCTTCAGGTCCATCCTCTTCTTCTGGCAGAGAGGGCGGAGACTTGTACCGTCTGGCTGCTAAGATACACTCTCCATGTGACCTCAGCACCTCCTAGTCCCACCCACAAAGGTAAGGAAGACAAGACGGGTTGAAACAGCTGTAGAGGAAGAAGACACACCATCACAGACTGTTACAGACACACAGTTACAGACCGTTACAGACGATGGACGTGGACCGTGACGTGGACTTTGAGGACCTGAACGGTGAGAAATCACCACTTCTTTTCTGTTTGAGGTTCGGTGTTTGTGCGTTTGCCGACTGCAGCAGGGATTAGCTCGTCTGATTAATCTTGGTAACATGTCACAATAATAATCTCATAATCTGAAATCTGAGGTCAGTTACCATGGTAACGGGACTGCCTGCTCCCCTGGGCATCAGTTAACTTTAAGCAACGTAACCTAACCCGGTGACCATCACTCGCTTACCCAGCTGAAGGTCAAAGGTCACGGGGATCCTTACCTGTGATCAGCATTTCAAACAAATAAGGTTTTAACCAAATGTTGTGTCTGTATGTGTGTGTGTGTGTGTGTGTGTGTGTGTGTGTGTGTGTGTGTGTGTGTGTGTGTGTGTGTCTGTTCCACAGTTGTGACTCAGTTCTTCACATAAACACAAACATTAGTTGCTATAAACTTTATTTGTAGAGAAACACCTGACAGCTGCTGGTTACCATGGTAACAGCTGTCACTGCCAGTTACTACAGCAACAGCTGTGGAGCCAAGAGGCCTGACTGCCGGTAAAAACTACAAACACTCCCATGATGCATTCTGTCTGTTCCAGATGTTCCAGAGAGAGGGGTGCGCAGACAGAGCATGCCCAGTAGCTCCGCCGTGGACACGCCCACCGCCAGAGTGACGGTGAACACACACACTCATTAAACACACACAGCTATTCCCCGTTGTTTCCACAGTAACAAGTGCTGAGCTGCCGTCAGCTGTCAATCAGCTGATCAGCTCCCCCTACAGGTGAAACTGTGACATCAGGTAGTTTAAAACAGCAGGAAGTCCTGAAGGTACGGAGATCAGAGGCCGTCAGAGCAGCTGATTAAAGACTCGCTGAAAACCACTTTACTGTGGCAGGTTCATGTTGGAGCAACGACATCGTTTCTATAAACTTCACATTTCCCATGAAAACTGTACCTGAACTGTGTGGAAGCCCATCTCCTCCTGTAGGACCATGGGAGGGATGGGTGGAGGATCAGCATGAGGAAGAGGAGGTGAAACAACAAAAAGCAAACAAAACCAACAAAAATAAACATCCCGTGTTGATGAGGGTTGAGGGGACGAAGACAAATCTTAGTGATGCTGGGACGAACAGAAAAAATATTTTTATTTTTGTTTGGTTCTAAAATGATGTAAAAGGTGAAACGTCTGTGAAGTTACAGCTCAGAACTGAGCTCTTCATCTTCATCACATCATTCATGTTGTGATTCATCTCTAACACATCAAGCTCCTGACCTCTACCTGCTGCTTCCACATGATTGGCTGACGGGATAATTGAATGAAAAAGCAGGTGCACAGGTGTCCATCCTTTGACCTGTGACTTGTTCAGTCAATGTGACAAATCTCATCTTCTCCATTTTCCTGTATTATGATAGAAAAGGAGCAGAATTTATCTCAAACTCTACAGAACATCAACATGAGTTCAGCCTGTCAGTTTGTTGCTGATTGTTATTGTTTATTGTCCTGTTGTTGTTTGAGAAGGCTGTTTCAGTGACAGTGTTCTTATATTTATTTATATTCTTATGTATTTACTTATCTCGTAACATAGTGTTCTGTCTTGATACTTGATGTTTCTTGTTCCTGCTCAGGGATTACAGATGAAAATTAGCTGGTAGCTAACTCTGGTGTGGCTGAGAGCTATGCACTGTCCCTTTTAAATAAACAAATAAATACAAATACAAATACAATACCATAAACTGAGCACTGAGGAGAGAAAGCATCGTTATCCCTGATATCTAATTCATCAAATGATTTATCACTTAAAAAAAGCAGGTGCAGCCTTATAATGAATTATTGCACCAGACCCTGGGATGTTACCTGAGAGTGAATGTAATTACCCCCCTTCTTCTTCAGGGTTTTCTCTCCCGGAGGCTGAAACAGTCTCTTCGTCGTACCCGATCTCAGCCTAAACTCTCTCGTCAGAGGAGCGGAAAGACTGACCTGATCAACACCGCTGACACCAGGTAACACAAAAAGTTACCCACAATTCAGCATGATGGTCATTTTATTACCAGTCTGTCATTGCTTCTGAAACCTAGCCTCTGTCTCCAATCAGTCGGCAGCAAGTTTTGAGAGAGGAACTTGCAAATGTCTGTCCTGTACCTGTGGGAACAGGCCTGGTCCGGTGTAGGGGTTTGTCGGTTTAGCATTCTGCTGAGAGACTCCAGTTCTGATGAGGAATGTCAGCCCTAAAGTGAAGTGACACCTGGAGGGGGCGTGGTCTCTGGGTGGTGCTTTGTTTTGGATCTGGTGGTTCTGCCCGGTGTGACCCCGGCGTTCTCTCCTCCTCCTCCACCAACACTGACAGCTCAGAGCCACGGAGATTTTCCTCCAGAGATTCAGAGAACTTTATTTGGTCCCGGGGGGTGGGGGGGGGTTTAAGCGGCTGGATTCACACAGAGCAGGTGAATTTGGAAGGTTTTGATCGGATGATTGTGGGAGGAGCTGGAAACATGAATGAACCGTTGACAGCTGCTGACAGGTGCTGACAGGTGGTCAGTGATGTGTTTCTGCAGTCGGTACGACCACACTCTGACCATACGCTGCTGCACTGCGCTGAAATGTACAAAATGGACATCAAACTTAATCTGTTACTACTGGAGCAGGGGGGTATAATCCCCATATTCCAAATATACAAAGTGACAGTGGGTGAGGAGGGGGGACTAACACTGACAGGAGGGAAGGAGAAAAGAGGTGAGGAGACAAGGAAAGAGGGAACAAGGAGAGGAAAGAGGTGAGGAGAGGAGAGGAAGTAGGGCACCCTCACTGCAGGGGAGGGGCAACTGCTGACAGAGAGGGAGGTCGAGTCACATAGACACAGAGAGAGAGAGAGAGAGAGAGAGAGAGCGAGCTGTAGCTACTGAAGCTGTGTAGCATAAGTAGCATCAAGCTAACAAGGAGACACAGACAGGCAGAGACAGACAGGCAGAGACAGACGGGGAGAGACAGACGGGGAGAGAGAGGAGCCTTTCGACCAAACAGATTTGGGATCAGCAGGTTCTCCATCTTTCTTCTTCTCTCCTCTTCCTCCTCGCTGCTGAGGGAGAACATGGATCCATAACCCCCTCATCTCCTCCTCCTTCTCCTCCTCCTCCTCCTCAGCATTCACACAGAATGCTCAGTGAGTATCCTGCACCGATCCTCTGCTCGCTTTAACTGCCTTTGTCTCTGAGTGTCTGAATGGATAAATGGGCTGTAGTGAATTTCTGCTGTGGGTTTAGGGGGGAGGGGGGGGGGGACGACTGGGGGGTGGGGGTGGGGACCTCCCTGTTGCCTCCTCCCCCCTAATTTCCCTATCCCTTCCTCCCCCC
>JBBMJY010000024.1:135455-146959 GCA_037833715.1 Toxotes lorentzi
CGGATGCGGGGTGGGGGTGGGGGCCTGCATGGTGGCGTCTTCTACCTGATTTGCATGATCATGCATGCCGCATTTCTGTGTGTGTGTGTGTGTGTGTGTGTGTGTGTGTGTGTGTGTGTGTGTGTGTGTTAGCCTGGCTTCAGCCTGCACACAGCTAGCCTGGTATGTTAGCATTTGGCTAGGCGAGACACAATGTTAGGCAACATGTCTGCCTAAACAAGGTTAAGCAACAGAACGCACAGACACACACGCATCCCTGAGGAATTAGCAGCTAACATTGACCAGCTCGTAAAGATTATGAGACATAACGAGCTAACGGAGGGACAACGTAGAGTTTCAGACAGATCATGTTGTTTTTGTGTGTGTGTGTGTGTGTGTGTGTGTGTGTGTGTGTGTGTGTGTATTTAGAGGTCAGAGGTCACCTTCGACCTCCTGTTGTGAACAGTCAAGTTTCATTTTCACGTGGTGCTTCTCATTCGTTCTGGTTCTGGTTTGTGTCCGGTTGTTTTTGAGACATCTGCAAGTAATTTCACTACAGGAACTCAATGATCCAGAACCTGAACCTTTTGAGAACTTGTAGGATAAAGGTACTTTTCCACTGTGTTTGACAAAATGGGGAAGGATTGGATGTCGTTGTATAGGTGACAGTGGACATACGTTGTTTTCAATTGTCCATTGTCCTTTGTTCTCCTCGGTGGTCGCTGCTACGTTGTTGTGTTTGCTGTTGTTGAGATGGGATGGCACATCTGTTTGATCATGAGGAACAGCCCTGTGAATGCCCCGCTGATATTCAGCTCCCGGAACTCATCCTCAAACTTGGTTCAGGACCTGGAAACAAATGCAGAACCCAGGATAATGACTACGCGTTCAATGCGGGTTGAGTTAAGTTCCGAAAAGAATGAAGGTCAGAAACGAAAAGGTTCAGGTTACGGGAAGCTCCAGGTAAAGGGTTATCAAGTTCCTGTGGTGGGAAAGAGTTGACGCTGAGGTGGGACACTGGACAGTTACCTACAGTGGAAGCTGCATGAGACTGATTGGTTTGGGCCCAATAAGGAGAGTAAACACGTATAAACGGGAGAGTCATCATCAGTGTGTTCAGTTGGCTTCTCCTTCATGACTGAGGAACTGCCTGACTCCCACTAATGTTTTCTGCGTGTTAGCACCTTCCCTGTCTGATGCTGGATGGACCAATGAACTGACGTCAACATACTGAGTTCAAAAATATGGCAAATAAATATCAGTACTTGCAGTGTAATGTATCAGACTGAGCCTGCAGCTGAGAAACTCTGGTCCTCTGCTCTGTATTAGGGTTAGGGTGATTAACCAATCAACTATGTCCAGATGTGTCTTCAGTCAGCAACTATTTTGACCTTATGGTTCATTTTGGCTCCTGATTTTGGTTTGCTTTTAGTCTTTTGATGAAAATGCACATTTGGTTTCAGCACAGTTTTCTCTGACTGAGGCCCAGTTCATTGCTTAAGTTGTTGATTAATCTAGAACTCCAACTGTTAGTCAGTTTCTCAAATGTCTCAGATTTTCTGTTTTTCTCTTTTAAATCAAACTTAACATTTTGGGTTTTCTATCATAGATAGAGTGTCTTTGTGTTTTGGACTTTTGGCCAGACAAAACAAGACATGAAGAATCATCTCAGACTCTGAAAAACTTTTCATGACTTTTAATCAAGCGAGCAATTAATCAGTTACTCTAGAAGATAATGTCCAGATTAATCAGTAATTAAATTAATTGGGAGTTCTGTCCCTCCTCGTGAATATTATAATTTTTCAGTAATGACAAATTTTGGATGACAAATTTGGACAGTTGACTCCTGGCCAAGATACTCACCAGGGAACCAAACGTGGGTTCATTTCTGCTGACAAATGCAGCATTTCCTTCTGTTCAACAAACGTTCGATGAAAACTACAGTGAGCAGCTGTTTCAGAAAAATACTGTGCCTTTTCTAAAAAAAGAAAAAAAAAGAAAAGAAAATGAAAGTGTTTATTTCTGAGGTATTTTTAAAGACCATGGGTTTGTACATGGATGTGGATATTACCTTGAACATTTGCTGTGATTGATTGTTAAGTTTTCTTTTTTCTGGATTGCACTTCTGAAAGTGCAAAGAGTAATTTCATTTACAGACTCCATTTCAAACAGAGCGTGGAGTTTAAAACTTTTCTCAGACTGGATGGTGCACATCTGTTGCCTGATCAGTTATGATCAGCTCCCTTCAGAGTCTTAAAAGAAATGAACCTGTTTTCAGAGCGAACAGAACTGTGGCTGAAAACTGGGTTTCTCTTTGATACTGAGATGGTATCAGGTCTCCGTGACACTGCAACATGATCAGTAGAACGTAGTTGTTATAACATTCATCAGTTTATTACTGAGGAAAGCTCACTCTCTCAAAACAACACATCAACAACTCAGCTCATTAAAAAAAAAACTCTAATTTGAACCACAATCCAGTCTCTGTTAGAGCATCCTGGACCCAAACAGTCCCGCTGGCCCCAGGAATCCAGACCTCCAGAAGCCCAGGTTCGCTGTGTGTCAGTAGCTTTTTGGCAAGCTGATAATTTGCAAACTAGTAATTTCCATCACTAAAGTACAAAACTGGGTCCAGTATTATGATATGATCTTGTGGCTCTTCACTTCCTATAATATGATCTACAGAGAGCCAACATTTCCCCCAAGAGCAGAGGAAACACTCCCTTTAACAGACAGACACCTGGAACAGAACCTGGCTCATGGTGCGAGAGAGAGGAGCTTGGTGCATCATGAGAAGTAGCCAGGGAGTCTGAGCCTATAGCAGCTTAACCAGGGGATGGTTCAAGGAAAGCCTGAACCAGAACTGACTCTAAGATTTATAACAGGAAAGTTTACAGCTGCTCTGAAACATGGGGAGGGGGTCTGCCACCCAGACCCAGACTGGTAGATGGTTCCACAGCAGAGGAGCCTGAGAGCTGAAGGATCTGACTCCTGTTCTACTTTTGGAGACTCTAGGAACCAAAGTAAGGTTGAGTTCTGGGAGCACAGTGTTCTAATGGGGTAACAAGGAACTATGAGCTCTATGAGCACCTTCTGATGGTGTCTGATAAGATAAGATAAGATAAGATAAGATACACCTTTATTAGTCCCACAATGGGGAAATTACGATCATTGAGGGCTTTGTAGGTGAGGAGCAGGATTTTAAATTCTGTTCTGGATTTTACAGGAGAAATATGATCTCATTTCCTGGTTCCTGTCAGAACTCAAACTGGAGCATTTTAAATCAGCTGGAGTTTGTAGAGATGTGTTGAAGCAGCCTGATCATAAAGAATTACAATAATCCAGCTGAGAAGAAACAAAAGTGGGTTGTCCAACGTCCAACATTATCACAAACAGCAGAAGTAACATTGGCTGACTTTCGCAAACTTTTCAGGAAAAGCTGGGTGTGTGTTTCAGGTGTGTGATGCGACGGCTGCATTGTGGTAGCCAGGAGTCGTTGCTAAGTGCCGGCTGTGTATCGTCTCTGGAGCTCAGGATGGACCAATCAGTGATCATCAAACCAGTTCACTCCTCCCTGCTGGGACAGGACTACTGCTTTGAGGTCATACATAAGCCACACACAGTCACAGAGTACACACTGAAAGTATAACCCTCACACTGACCCTCATGTTTCCATGGTGATGACCTGTGACCACGTGTCTCCTAGGTCACAACCTCGACAGGCACCAAGTGTTTCTCGTGTCGTTCGGCAGCAGAGAGAGATAAATGGATGGAGAACCTGCGACGAGCCGTTCATCCGAACAAAGACAACAGCAGGAGGCTGGAGAATGTCCTGACCGTGTGGGTCATCGAGGCCAAAGACCTGCCTGCAAAGAAAAGGTAAGGTACGCTACGTCCAAAATGTGTTGCAACCAAAAACTGTCTCACCATGCATTATTCCAACATGTACAGGTACTTCTGTGAGCTGTGTCTGGATGACAGTCTTTATGCTCGGACGTCGTGTAAACTGAAGACTGACAACATATTTTGGGGAGAACGATTCGACTTTAGCAGTCTGCCCTCCATCAGCGCGGTCACCCTCCACCTCTACAAAGACACTGATAGGAAGAGGAAGAAGGACAAGAGCAGTTACATCGGGTTGGTCAACATCCCTGTCGCCACAGTGACCGGCAGACAGCTGGTGGAGAAGTGGTACTCAGTGAGCACGCCCAGTACAAGTCGAGGTATGTGCACTGTGTTTGTGTTCCAATTTTTGGGTTTGAACTTGTGACATCAAGTTTGTTCTTGATCTTAGATGGTGTCAGATAAAACTACCTTAACTCAGATCCATATACACACATGAAGGTGTCTCACTTGTCATGACACATCAGCAAAGGAATAAACTTTCTAAGGTTTGATTCCTCATGAAAATGAAGATGATGAAACAGTCAAACAAAATTAGGTTCAGTACAGCCAAAACAGATCAAGGAGAAGTCTCAGCACGCAGTTCATGTTCCACCAGGCAAGAGAGACACAGGATCATGAAGTAACATGGTTTTCTTTGTCTAGAGAAGGATCGAGAGCTGGAGATCAATTGAGAAAAAGGGTATATTGGTATATCCGGTTTTGAAAACAGGAATTCTGCTGACTGAACCGAGTTCGGTTTGGTTCGGTTCAGTTTACTTTTGGAGACTCTAGGAACCACAGTAAGCCTGCGTTCTGGGTGCACAGTGTTCTGTTAAATTCTGTTCTGGATTTTACAGGAGAAACATGATCTCATTTCCTGGTTCCTGTCAGAACTTGAGCTGCAGCATTTTCAATCAGCTGGAGTCAGTAGAGACTTGTTGGAGCAGCCGGATGATAAAGAATCACAATAAACCCAGAAAGTCTGACAGTTATCTACAAAGCCCACGTCGTTAGCTGGACTCTGCCTCTACAGACAGCATCTGAACGATGACATGCAGCTCTACACGTCATCGCTGCTCAGATTAGACAGGGGCCCAGAGAAAACTACCACATCGTCTTTGCACATGAACACACCGACTCTACACAGAATCTAGTGACCTCTGATGGCACAGTCAGGTGTCGTTACTACAGACATGAATAACTCTCTTACTATAGTTACGTTTATCCTTAACCAGCAGTTTTAAATGTGATTCACCATCGGCCACTGAGGCCACAGGAACTCGTCTGACTATGGTCGCTGGTGATCATCAAACCAGTTCATTCCTCCCTGCTGGGACAGGACCAGAGCTGGTTTCTCAGTGTGTCACTGAGTGGGGTTAGGGTTAGAGGTCAGAGGACCTGATTGAAACGTGAACTGCTTGGTGGTGGGCCACGGGTTCACCACCAAGGCTCCCTGTTCAAAGGGAGCTGTTTCTTGCCACTGTCGCCTTAAGTGCTTGCTGTGGGGTCAGGCTCTGGGTCTCTGTGAATCGCTTTGAGACAATTTTGATTGTGGAAGGCGCTATAGAAATAAAACTGAATTGAACTGAATTGAAATTCAAAATCAATGATGTGTTTAAACAACCGAGACGAGCGGCTGTGAGGCCGAATTCACACAATTTTTCGACATCTCCAGGAAAAACATGAAGCAAAGTAAAGTAAAATAAGAATGACCCTGTTGTGTTTCAGGTAAGTCCTCTGTGCCGACGGTGCGTATCAAAGCTCGATATCAGAGTATTGTCATCTTGCCAATGGAGCAGTACAAAGAGTTTGCAGAGTACATCAGCTCCAACTACCTGCTGCTCTGTAACACGCTGGAAGCCTCCATCAGTCTGAGAGCGAAAGAGGAGCTGGCTGCTGCGCTCGTCCACATCCTGCACAGCACTGGGAAAGCAAAGGTAACCACACCCACTGTATCTGACCCCGCCCACCTTCAAAGTAAAACCACTTCTTCCTGCAAAGCATGGGAAGGGCAAAGGTGACAACAACCACCTTCAAAACCTCAACCTCACCTGCAGCCTACTCAGGGTGACCTTTGATCCCTGTGTGCAGGACTTCCTCACAGATCTGATGATGTCAGAGGTGGACCGTTGCCGTGACAATGACCAGCTGATCTTCAGAGAGAACACTCTGGCGACAAAAAGCATCGAGGAATACCTGAAGCTGATTGGACAGAAGTACCTGCAGGATGCTCTCGGTACACCCAACTCTACACACAGAGATGTGTGTGTGTGTGTGTGTGTGTGTGTGTGTGTGTGTGTGTGTGTGTGTGTGTCTTGTTTATTGTTAATTTATATTGATCGATCTCTAACTCTGATCAGTCAGTGTGAATACCTGTACCTGCAGGACTGACTGAGTGTCACCAGAGAGCTAACAAAGAGCAGTTGGTGAACTCAGGTGTTCCTCTCTGTGTTCAGGTGAGTTCATTAAAGCTCTGTACGAGTCTGATGAGAACTGTGAGGTCGACCCATCTCGCTGTTCGACCTCTGACCTTGCAGAGCATCAGGCCAACCTGAGGATGTGCTGCGAACTCGCCTTCTGCAAGATCCTTGACTCATACAGGTACATACACACCACACACATTTACAGAATTCACACTGTAAACACACACAGGTTAACAACCCCAGTATACAACACTATCCCAACAGGGTCTTCCCCCGGGAGCTGAAGGAGGTGTTTGCATCATGGCGACAGGAGTGCGGTAACCGTGGGCGACCAGATATTAGCGAGCGTCTCATCAGCGCCTCATTGTTCCTGCGCTTCTTGTGTCCAGCTGTGATGTCACCATCACTGTTCGACCTGATGCAGGAATACCCCGATGAGCGCACTGCAAGAACTTTAACCCTCATCGCCAAAGTCATTCAGAACCTCGCCAACTTCAGCAAGTAAGTCTGGGCTTTTACTGTGAAGCTGCTGGGGTGGGGGGTGATCAAACCCATCAAACACTTTTCAATAATCAGTACCTGTACCTGTTACCTATAGCTAAATGTGTCACCTGTACCTGTTTACCTGTTGCTGCAGGTTCGGCACTAAAGAGGAGTACATGCTGTTCATGAATGACTTCGTGGAGCGGCAGTGGAGCAGCATGCAGCGTTTCCTGCAGGAGATCTCAAACCCTGACGGACTGAACCACACCGCCGGTTTCGACGGATACATCGACCTCGGCAGAGAGCTGTCGAGTCTGCACACCCTGCTGACTGAGCTCGATCAGGTGACACACCTGAGCCAGCACCTTTTCTGGTTCCAGGTTCCAGGTCTCATGTCAATGGATAGAATTTAACATGATTAGTACAACTTTTATTTTCAAAACGATGAAACAAGTTTGAATATGTGATAATATGAATATGCCTCAGAAATCCTGTGTGGCCTGTGTCTGCGTCACTGACCCCATGTAGGGTCCTCACCCCAGGGTTGAGAAACCTTAATCTCATGACTCAGATGCAGAGATACAAAGCTTCTTTCTTCAGACCTTCAGATCTTGTTTAAATTGGCTCTGCTTCCAATTTAGACCAGTTCAGTCTGTGATCCTGAAACCAGCAAGGAGTTCACAGATTTCTAAATCCTGTCCACCTGGATGTGACCGGTGGACCAGTGTATCTAACACTAACAGGATCCTAGTAGACTTACCCTGACCTGATCCTACCTGGACAGGTGAACAAAGGAGCAGCTGCTGCTTACTGCAGATACGAATGATCTGACTGTTCACAGAGTAACTGCTGAAGACCCAAAACCTTTACATGTAATGATTCTGTTTGTGGGTGATTTTATCATCATTAAATAATCATCATCTCATTGATGTGAACATCTGGGACTTTGTTTTTGTTATTTTTATTTATGTTTTCTGTTATTTCCCAAAAACACCACAGTCATTCTCAGAGTATCGTTAACTGATCGATAAATGTCTTCGCTTCAGATAAAAAGTAATTCCCTGGACACTTGTCTGATATGGACTAATTATTTGTCTGCCCCCTATCTGTCTCTCTCTCTGTCACTTGTCTCACTCTCTCCCTCTCTACCTGTCTCTTTCTCTCTCCTACCTGTCTCTCTACCTGTCTGGTTCCAGTCATCTCTGTCAAAGCTCAGTCCTCTTCCTCGGATCCTCAGAGACGTGTCGGCAGCTCTGGTTAACCCGGGGGGTGTGGCTAATCCGGGGGGCGTGTCTGTTTCCTCTCCAGAGCCTCAGCGGGTGGTGTGTCCCCCTCCACTGTCCCCACCCCCACTGTCCCCTCCACTCTCCCCCCCCCTAGCCACCTGTAATCCCTCCATTGGCCTGCAGGGTGGCGTTGGACTGGACGGAGGGTTAGCATCACGTGTTTCTGTTAGCATTAGCATCCAATATTCACACATCAAGTTTTTACTGTGTGTGGGTGAAGCTGGGGTGGGGGCATATCAGCACTGACCAATCACAGCTGAGGGTGGGCTGAGGTGAGGTTCTGTAGGCTGTAACATGATCACCGTCAAATATTTAAATTTAATTCATTTTGTGGTTAATGGTGAGAAAAGGCTACATTCTCTGATAATTAGCAAACACTCACTTCCTGCTAATTAAGATTGTGTGTGTGTGTGTGTGTGTGTGTGTGTAGTTTGGTGGACTTTACCAGACTTCCATCTCCAACTCCAGAAAACAAAGATTTGTTTTTCGTCACTAAAGGATCCAGTCTGCAGCCTGCATCAGGTGACCTTTGACCTCTGACTGTTATCCAATCAGCCTTCATTTTCCCTGACCTCACTCTGTGACCTCTGACCTGTGCTGCTGACATCACTTTCTGTAGGCCTGCAGGGTTCTCCAGCTCCAAGCTCATCCTACTCGGAACCCAATGAGAATGAGGCTGGGTTTGAAATCACCAATGGGGGGAGGAGGGAGGGGCCGGAGCTGACCAATGACAGCCGCAGTCTGTCTCTGGTCGACCTACAAGACTCCTCCCCTGCTGATGGCCTCGATGACAGCCAATGGCAGCGCAGGACAGGGCTCCTCCCCCTCTCCTTCCAGAACCCCGTGTATCACATGACCACCACATCTCCAAGGCAACCACAGCAGCAAACGGACGCCACGCCTTCAGACGGCTCAGTGGGGTCGCAGGGAAATGCAGACGACAAGATCGCCATGGCATCCAAACCGGCGTTTCTTACCCAGATGTCTGTGGGACTGGGGGCAGGGGAGAGGGGAGAGAGGACATCAGCCATGTCTAGCAGCAGCAGTGGAGAAGAATACTCGAGACGAGCTTTGTCTCTGACCGAGACTCTGACAGGTGCAGTAACATTAACTATAATAACTTTAAAATGTACATGAAACATAACGTTACCGAACTTTATCATTAATACGTAACTTTCATATAGATCTGACATCTGAACTGTGAGTGAATTAAATGTGTGCGCCGCACTCTCCCACAATGTAGGATGAACCTGATTATAAGACACCCCCCCTTTACCGACACAACGTTTTTGTGTTGTTGTTGCTCCTCCCCTGCAGGTAGCTCCGCCCCACCTCGTCAGAACTCCTCAGGTCCTCAAAGACGCATCGATCAACCTCCTCCCCCCAACTCTGCTCCCCCGGGACCTCCTCGAGGCCGGACGCCTCCCAGCATGCTCAGCGGCGGAGGCTCCGCCTATCCTCCTCGCCCTGCCTCCGGCAGCATGATGTCATCAAGCCCTGATTGGCCAAGCAGCGGCCAGTCACGGCTCAGACAGACGTCATCATCATCTAAAGGAGACAGTCCCGAGAAGCAACGAGTTGCTGCAAAGGTAACCGGGCTGTTACCATGGTAACCACACTGTTGACCTTTCCTAACCACGGCTGGTTAACCTTAGGTTAACTATTACAGTAATTAGTCACGCTAGAGGTTACATGTTGTTCTCATTGGTCCATTCTTCTGACGTCTCAGCTGCACAGTTGGTGTTTTAAAACCAGGTTGGGTCCAGTTTGTCCCTTGGTCCAGTCTGAGGGTGTTTTCACCTCTGAGCTCATCTGAAAGCAAACAGACCAAACACAGGATTTCAAATCATTAGTCTATGTCAGCCATAATTCTGCAAATCATTTGGTAACCATGGTAACATACAGTATGTGTGCATCTCCTCAGGTGCAGGATTTTCCCTGATCAGAGAGTCAGAGGTGTGTTTACACGTTAGTCACAGTCACATCAGGTGTGTGTGTGTGTGTGTGTGTGTGTGTGTGTGTGTGTGTGTGTGTGTGTGTGTGTTTAGGCTCCCTCTCCCTGTGCGTTGGATCGTACCGCAGCCTGGCTACTCAACATGAATTCTGCCTCCTCTTACGGGGAGACAGAGGACGATCGGCATGATGACGCCCTCATCGAGAAGGTAAGAGAGTCTTGGTACTGGTTCTGCCTGTTCTGTTCGTTCTTCTGGGTCTAACTCTGTGTGTGTGTGTGTGCAGTACCAGCAGGAGATTGCATTGCTGCAGGAGAAGTTGCGAGTTGCAGCGCTGCGTCAGGAGGAATGTGAAGCTCGTCTAATGGTCCAGGATCAGCAGAACCAACGTATGCTGCAGGAGTACCAGGTCTGTAACACACCTGATCTACCTTCTACCTGACAGTGGAGGACTGTGACTCACTTGTAGAGAAGTTCTGCTGATGTCCACGTTCACATGACACAGCTGGACCTATTGGGTGTTTGTGTTTCAGGCTCGGTTGGAAGACACAGAGAGCAGACTGAGGAGGCTGCAGGACGACAAAGACCTCCAGATGAACAGCATCATCAGCAGGTCTGAACTCTTGAGCGCCTGTCTGTCTGTCTGTCTGTCTGTCTGTCTGTCTTTACCCCTCCCTGTTCTGCACCTTTACACCTGTCTGTGTGTACACCTGTGTACCTGTGTGTCAGTGTGTGTTGACCAGCTGTGTGCAGTCACCAGTCTGACCTCTCACCTGTGCAGGTTGATGGCAGTGGAGGAGGAGCTGAAGAAGGATCACTCTGATATGCAGGCTGTGGTGGACTCCAAGCAGAAGATCATAGAGGCACAGGTATGATGGGACTGAGAAGAATAATGTCCCCGTCAGTTTATATGTCAAATATCCATCTGTCAAAGATTTGGTGAAATATGTTCTGTCTGTAAAACTACCAAACAGAAACCATCCAAATGAAGTCATATGATGTCTCTAACATGTTCTAGATGAGTCTCACGTGTTCCAGGATCATTTGATTTAATGTCTTTCTGATGCATGTTTGGTTTTCACTGTCATCTGGTTGTAAATGTAAAATTTCCGATTGATTGTTCCAGCAAAACCTCGGAGCTGGACCAAGCCATGTGATGTTTGTTTTTCTGAGTGACAGGACCCAGGCCCTTATGGACCAGGTCTTAATGAACCATCACAGGATTTAGCAGACACTGTGGGCATTACCGGAAACACGTCAGGTTAGATTAGATTATCTTAGGTTAGCGAATGGTTAGTATATGTTGGAGTTAGATCAGGTTGGGGTTAGGGGCTTGGGTTAGTATGATGTGTCACTGGTGATTCAATTCAATTCAGTTTTATTTCTATAGCTCCTTCCCCAATCAAAACTGTCTCAAAGCTTCACAGAGACCCAGAGTCTGACCCCAGATCAGCACTTAAGGAGACAGTGGCAAGAAACAGCTCCCTTTGAACAGG
>JBBMJY010000024.1:147059-158661 GCA_037833715.1 Toxotes lorentzi
AAGATAGGACAGCTGGGAATGGAGGAGAGGAGGAGAAGGACATGCAGCATATAAAACATGATACAAACAGGGTTGGATGTGGACAATGTTAGAGGACCATTCATATTACAGTTAGTGAACAGTTGACAAAGTGAACTGATGAAGATGAAGATGATGAATCGTCCCGCGACGTGTTTAAAGAATTTTTTACAATTTGATATCTTATTGTCTGAGCAGGAGTAATACAGAACTCAGACCATGGAAAACACCTAAATGTCTGTCTCACCTGTCTCTTACCTGTCTGTCTGTCAGGAGAAGAGGATAGCGAGTCTCGATGCAGCAAACACTCGCCTGATGGCGGCTCTGACCCAGCTGAAGGAGCGGTACGCTGTTACGTCACAGAGGAACGGCCTGTCTCCTAGCAACACATCGTCACTGCAGATCACTGAGAACGGAGAGTTTCGCAACTCCGGCAACTGCTGAGCTACCTGTTGCTGAGCTCTGACTGGCTGTGACTGATTTACTGCATCTAAGAGGTGGCTGGAGGTGGAACTAACTCATCAAACATGCTTTTGTTTTGAAAATTAACCTCTTAAAGCTCTCATAGTTACCACAGACATGTTAATCATGTCAGTCATACAGCAACAGATCTGACCTCTGACCGGACTTTGATGCTGTTGCTAGGTTACTCTTTGTTCTTGTTTTTGTGTTTTTGCATGTTTCCTCTTTGAACATCAGATGTTAGACATCTCTGTATCTGACATCATATCCTGTTTCCTTTTGGTACTTCCTGTTGAGAGCTGGAAACTTCCAACAACCCAACTGAATGTTAATTTATGGCTCTGCAACAACACTTGTGTACAACTCTGGTTTGACTGGAACAACTCCACAGTGTGTATGACTCTGGTCCAGTCAGACTGATTCTGTCCATATATGGCTCCAGTCCTTCTGGACCAACTCTGACTGTATAGGGCTCTGGTTGAATCAGTCTATCTCTAGATATAAATGGCTCCAGTCCTTGTGGACACACACAACCCGTATGTGGGACTGCTCTGACTGGCTTAACCTAAGTCATATATGGCTTTAGTCCAGTGGGACAAATTGGCTAACAACTCTGGTTCTATAAGCAGACTGAAGCAGACTGACCCTAAACCATATGGCCCTACTAGATATCTCTATCTAGATTACTCTGGCTGGTTTTACTGGTCTAACTGGAGCAACTCTCACTGTATATGGCTCTGGTGTGACTGAACCAACACTGACCATATATGACTCTTGTCTGACTAAATTAACCCCAATCATATGTGGCTCCACTCCCACTGGACTAACTAAAACAACTCTGGGTCAGTCAGACTGATTGAAATAACTCTTGCTCTTTATGGCTCTCATCTAATTGGAACAATTCCAGTTCTATACAATTCTGGTTTGACTGGTCTACCTGGAGCAACTCCACCGGTATATGGCTCTGGTTTGACTGGAAGAACTCCACCTGGATATGACTCTGGTCCAATCAGAGTGACTTTGTCCATATATGGCTCTGGTCCTACTGGACCAACTTTGGCTCTTGCCTGCTTGGACCACACCCATCTATATATGGGTCTGGTTTACTAACTCTAGATGTATATGGCTCCAGTTCCATTGGACCGGATCTAACAGCATATGGCTCTAGTCTGACAGGCTCAGTGTCAGTCACAAATGTCTGAATAGACAAATTTACTTACACCTCTGGTTCTTTAAGACTCTAGTTGATTCAGAGGCCATATATGGCTCTGGTCTAACTGAACAAACTGGACTAACTCCAGTTGTATATGGCCCTGGTCTAACTGGATAACCCTGCCTATGTATAGTACTGGTCCAACTTGAACAAATCTGCCTGCAAATGTATTTGGACAACACTGGCTGTACATGACTCATCTTACTGAATTAACCCCAGTTATATATGGCTCTGGCCCCACCGGATTGACTGGAGTAACTCCAGCTGGTCATGGCTCTGGATTAATCTGACTGATTGAAACAACTCTGGTTGTATATACAGTATACGGACAAAAGTATTTGGCCACACCTGTTATTGAATTCAGTGTATTGAATTCAGGTTTCAATGAGACCTGTTGCCACAGGTGTATAAAATCAAGCACCTAGCCATGCAGTCTCCATTTGCAAACATTTGTGATTCAAAATAGGTCGTTCTGAAGAGCTCACTGAATTCAGGTGTGGTACTGTGGTAGGATGCCACCTTTGCAATAAGGCGGATGGAGTGGTTTCAAATCACACTTCTCTGTTTGGCAGTCAGATGGGCGAGTCTAGGTTTGGCGGGAGAACGTCACCTGCCTGAGTGCATTGTGCCAACTGTGAAGTTTGGTGGAGGAGGGATAATGGTATGGGGCTGTTTTTCAGGGATTGGGTTGGGCCCCTTGTCTCCAGTGAAGGGCAGTCTTAGTGCTTCAGCATACCAAGACATTTTGGACAGTGCTATGCTTCCAACTTTGTGGCAACAGTTTGGGGAAGGCCATTTTCTATTCCATTCTATCCTAGCTTTAAAAATTATGTATTTGAATACAACATCATTACAGTCCCTTGGTGTAATGGTCAGTCGTCCGAATACTTTTGTCCATATAGTGTAGCTCTCATGTAGTTGGAACAACAGCTGTATACAGCTCAGGTTTGACTGCTCGAGCTGAAACAATAAGCCTAACTCAGTCTATGTATTGCTATATCAGTTACCTTGAATAACAAAATTAACTGTTGATCAAAGAGACGACATGTCAACACGTTGTCTGATGGGGACTCAGAGCTGTCGTGGATATATGTATCTGTTTTTTAGGTTCTTTATCTTTAGATTGTGATTTGAAGGAACAAACACTTTTATCTGAGCCATGTTACCCAGAGTCTGATCAGCGTCATGTCTGTGTATAGAGACACGTCCTGGTTAGCATGTTTTAGCACAAAGACTGGGAGCAGAGGAGGACTAGCCCAGCTCCATCCACACAGAACAAACCTTTATCAGAATGTGTTTAGCTGTTGGCTGCTCTGGGCTTGATCTGTTTCAGAGGTCGATGTGAGACCCTCCAGAGAGGTAGACATTAGTTTGTGTTTGTGTTCAGAGAATTTTACTGATTTTAATGTAAACATCAGATTTTATTGTAAAACAGTAAAAGCTCTTTAAATTGTGATGAATAGTTTGTGCGCACACACACACACACACACACACACACACACACACACACACACCTGCTGTCATGTACAGACTGAACTCGGTCCTCTGTGCTGTGTTCACTGTGGCTTCTGTCTCAGTTATTCTATATTTATGAGAAACTTTTCATTCTGTTACAGATCCTCTTATTGTTATTTATTAACATCAGTATTTATAGAGAGATGCTCCAATAAACTATTACACTATCAAACTGTTGTTATGGCGATGAGTGACAGGAGACACCGTGGCAACAAGCAACACATCAGGACACATCAGCAATGGAGTCTCAGGGCTGCTTCACACATCGGTTTTATTTATTAGAACAAAGCAGTGAAACTCAGACCGCCTTCACAATTATTTCTAAACAGGAAGTGATGTCACAGTATTCAGTGAACCGCTCCAGTGGGTCGACGGTCTAGTACTCGTGATTCCAGCCTAGAAACCACCCAGTGAAGGTCGGTGGTTCAAACCCCTGTTTCACAGTCACTGTTGGGGTACGAGGGTCTCTGCCGGCCAGGTCGCTCTCTATGTACTGGACAGCTGGACAGGAAAGACACAGTTAGCTGTTGGCATCCTGGATCACCTGGACCAGGTTCAATCTGGAAGAAGCTGGAAGCCTCCAATATCTGTGACCAGAAGCGAATAGTATGGAAGCAGCGCTGAGTCTCACCTGATGCCACGGCCTCCGTCTCTCCTCCTCATGAGCCTCGTTTCCAATCTAAACATTCACCTGCAGGATTACACTACAAGTAAGGGATATTAGCAGGAGCGGAGAAAAGAATACCATGGGAGCTGAACCTGTAACCACAGTGATAGCAGGAGAGACTCACCTGGTCCCAGGTATCCAAGATCATGACATCATCAGGAGCAAGGTCATCCTGCATCAGCTCACCTGGAACCTCCTCCATCTGAACACACATAGAGTAAGTGGCTTATTTATAAGCTACTTACAGGCAAGCAACCACTGACTGAACTCCATGTAACTTTCCTGAACACCTTAGCAACCACCCCAGACAACTTAGCAACTACCAACTAAATCCAAAGCGAACAGCCTGAGGGCCAAATGGTTTGAGCATGAAGTACATGGACGCTCAGGACGCCCTGAGCTTCTGGTGTATCTGCTAGCCAGCCTCCAGCCGGTTCCTGGAGCTATGGCTGCGACTGTGTTCCAGGGTGAGAACTCGTTAAGTCAAATTAATTCGTTTGCAAAAGATCTGGATGTGATTCACTGTTTGCACGTTATATGCATATTTCTGCTTCCTGTGACAGTCATGGGATGGATGCAATGTGCTTTCAGCACATCGGTTTGTTTCCTAAAGCAGAGCAAACTGTGAGAGATGACTGAAAATAATAATAATAATAATAATAATAATAATGAAATTCAATTCAATCTTATTTCTATAGCTCCTTCCACAATCAAAATTGTCTCAAAGCGCTTCACAGAGACCCAGAGTCTGACCCCAGAGCAAGCACTTAAGGCGACAGTGGCAAGAAAAAACTCTGGAAATGGGATGGAAGTCCTGTTTTTGATCCAGTCGTCCACCACAGCTTCCTCCATGTATGTGCTTTGTTGCTCGTTATGTCACCTGACAAAATACAGCACTCTGCAGGCGCAAACAACCAATGACCAAGCTCCATTCTTATCATGTACGGTGTTACGTGAGAAGACATGATGTCTGGTAACAGACAAACCTCATTTGCTGCACATCAGTTCCCTGCTCTCTTTCCCCATTTTTCCTGTCTGTCACTATCAGATAAAGGCACAAAAAATACCTGAAAAAATATTTAGAGAAATAATTATATTTCTTATATTATTATATTAATAATAAAGAAAGTATTTTAAAAAAGGCACCTTGAACACCCAAACATCCACAAAGTAAACCCAGCCAGGACCAAACACCTGTCGCCCCAACACATCCCAGAATGCATCTGTACACAAATACACAGTCACGTTATAAAGAGTATGTCCTAAACCTGCTCTATATGCAAAGTGCTATGAGATAACTTCTGTTCTGATTCGGCGCAAAATCATAGAGACTCCCCCATTACCCCCCACTCACCTTCCTCCTCTCCCTCCTCCAGTGGGACAGGCGTCACCTGCAGGATCCCAGCCAGGTGTTCAGCTCCCTTGTTGCAGTTCAGGTACCTGCACAGCACCACCTCCCAGTTCATCATCCATATGGATAGCCAAGATGGCCGACGCTCCAACCTCATCCTGGCTAGACTCTGCCCCCTGCCTGCAGAGACAGAGAAACAAAAATAAAGTACACAAAAAGTTTAGTCTTTCATATCATCATTATTCATGCTGTAACCGAAAGTGAACACCAGGGGGAGCTCTGTTAAAGAAACTGCTCTGTCACCTGTCCTCCTCAGAGCCTCAGAGTTACGATGATGACAACATGTGTTACCTGTGTGTGTGTCCACATATGTGCAGGTAAGGATGCAAACACTGAGGAGTGTCATGCTGTTCTGAAGAGTTTAGAGCTTTGAACCCTTTGGCCACACCCCCTTTCTGGGGACAGACAGGAAGTGACATGATTGGTGACTCTACAGAGAGCATCTTTGGGTCAACACAAGAAAACACTGTACCTTTACTGCAAGATCTGTAGTAATCTCAGTACTGCTGATAATGATAATAACAACAATGCAATGTTAAGAGAACACTACAAACTGTAGATGTGAGAGAAGGCACTACAGTAGTACTGCTAATACTGATGGTACAGGTCTTGTAGTTACCATGTATTTCAGCCCAGTTTTGAAGTACCCAGCGAATGTACTGGACTCATGGCCCTGGACTTCGCAGTACTGGATCGGGGCCCCCGATCCAGATGGCTGCAGCCCCGCTCTCATCCTGAGAACACTCTGCACCTGAAGACCAACTGACAAATGAAAGAGCAGAACCAGAGTCAACCTGGTCAAACTGTTGAGGCTACTACCAAGAATTAGTACAATGTTACAGAACATGAGGTTTACAGGTCACAGCACAAATGAAAGTCTGTGACTGAAGTCTCTCAGGGTTCAACTCTGGTCCACCTCTGTTTATCAGTTACACTCATTTACATTCAATTATATTTTTTTAAAGGTTTCAGTTTCACACATTTCTTTCTCTTTATGCAGATGACACTGTTATTTACTGCTCTGAGGTGGGTAGTGCAGATGATACTGCAGGTGCAGTGAGGTTAGTACATAATATGTGGAGTACCTTGCCAGTAGTGCAGGGGTTCCTCTGCTGGTTTCGGTGCTGTGGAGAACCAGGTAAGCATCTCCACTGAAGAACCCTCCATACAGACTCTCAGGTACAGGAACCAGCTCCATGTTTTCCACCCGCCACACCTGAAGCCCCGCCCTCTGACCTGCACGTTCAAACTCTGGGTGGAATACCATGATGTCACCTGTCGGGTGACATTACAGAAAAAAACCCACACCTGAACCTCAAATTTAAATCTAAGCTTTGGATTAAAGTTTAGTCAAAGTCATGAGTTTTTTAAGGTCAGCTGTGACTTTTTAATGATAAATCATGACTTTAGTCTAAATTACAACTTTTAAGTCTAAACCATGACTTTTTAACTCTAAAGACTTAAGTCTGATCAGAAGACGTGCTGCCCTTAGTATAACAGGGATAGTATAAAATTTGTCTGATGTTTCTTTTAAGATAAGATAAGATACAGCTTTATTAGTCCCACAATGGGGAAATTACATTTGTTACAGCAGCAAAGAGGAAGATACAGCAAGATACAGGCATTCAGAATATACAAAAGATCAAAAATATAAAGACTCCAGATTTACCTTTAGAAAAATAAATACTATAAACAAAATGACCATGTATACAGTGTGAGCAGTAAAGGAAAAAAATGCTGTACATATTGCACCCAAGGTTAAGTCCAGGGTTAGGGTTAGTGTGTGTGTGTGTGTGTGGTCTACTCAGCACAGCTGGTTGTACAGTCTAACGGCAGCAGGGAGGATGGACCTGCGATAACGTTCCTTCACTGTCTTGGGGTGAAGCAGCCTCTCACTGAAGAGAGACATAGGGACAAACAGCAGAGTGACTAATCTTCTCCAACACAAAATATCTTTGCTGCAGCTCAGAGAAGCAGGAAGTGACACACCCACTCAGACAGACAGACAGACAGACAGACAGGTTGAGGCTTTTAGAGTAAATATGAGGAGATTTAAACTGTTCACAAACACACCAGGAAACACTGATAAACTGACAGAGTCTCAGTGTCTCTGTCAGTGCCAACCAAAACAAAGTCTGAACCAGGCTGGGATCTGAACTTGAACATGGATCTGGACGTGTGGTGGTGACGTTTACTGACCAAACTATGACTTAATTCAATAAGACACAGACTGGTAAGAAATATTTGTGAGAACCAGGTTTTACAGTGAAATAAAATGAAAACTTACCGTCAGTGTTTCAGCGTGTGTTTTCAGCTGGATGGAAACTGCTGTGGACAAAGCTCCACCTGAGACACTGACTGTGGGGGAGGGGCTGCAGGTAACTACCTGTCCAACCCCCTCACTTCCTTCCTCTCTGCAGAAGAGCGGTCACACCCAGCTGATCCATGACCAGCCCGAACAACAGCTGCTGCTGCTGAAACCTGAGACATTTACTCTGTGGTGTTAAATTAATAATAAGAAGAAACTCTGTTTGTAAAGCACCTTTCATTCAAAAGTGTTTGATCTGATCAGTACGTCTTCACGTCAGTGAGGAGGCGGAGGCGGTGAAAGCACCTGCAGCCAAATAAAACCACGGAGCAAAGGGAAATGAGATGATGAAGATCAAACTGTGTCACATAAAGCTGAATGAAAATGAAAGTTATTTTCTTAACATGATGAAATATTTAACAGATTTTACTTATTAATCCTATTTTGGAGGAGGACTGCATGAATGAAACATACTCAGCACTCTGGTCTAGGTCACTTTCTTTCTTCATGGTTAAGCTTTTGTCACAGTGATGAAGACATCATGGCTGCTGCGGACCAGGTCCAAAACTTCGACTCCTACAAAGAAGGGATCCACGTGATCCATGACCACTAGACCAAGAGAGTAAATACAGGAGGAGACGATGCTGAGAAATCAGTGTGCTTGGTTTTCTAAAACTGCCTCATTCTACCTCAGACCACCAACGGATCATTCAGCCCTCGTAAAAACACTGTTCTGAGCAACTGAGAAAAATCACTGAAGAAGAACTGACAGATTCACAGTCTCCTGATCTCAGCCCAGTTAAACACTGCAGGAGACATTGGAGCGACATGTTAGACAGTTCTCTCCACCACCATCAACAGAACAGATCAACAGGACTGAACAGAAATGTGAAGTAATTTATCAAATATCAATCAATCAAATCAATAAAAATCAGAGTGAAAAACACACATATCAGGTCCATCTAAATCCAAAGTAACAGAACCTAGAGACTGAGAGGGGACAGATCCCCACTGATCAGCTCATATTGATCATATAAGCACATGACATCAGCTGATAACAAACAGTGAGTGAAATTCTGACCTCTGATCAGTCCGTCCAGTCTCAGAGTCTGAATCCTTTCTCAGAGGAAAAGCACTAATGCCACACTGTAAAAATACTCTGTTACAAGTATAAGTCCTGCATTCATTCAGTTTTACTTGAGTAAAAGTACAAAACTACTTTACAACTACTTAATACTTCAAGTATTAAAATCAAAACTCATTAGAGTTTACTGGATTGTTTTATTTTGAAACTCCACTCCGGATGTTCGACTGTGTCGGTGTTGTAGCTTGATAGAGCGGGCGGCTGTTAGTTCACTTGTCACATGTTGCTGTGAACGGTCAACTAATCGGTAAATAGCCGGATTTAACCGGGTTAAGGGACGGTCGGTCTCGTTGGGTTTTGGCGGGAGAATGGAGACGTTCAGTAAACTAACCAACATGCTGCTGCACGCGCTGGAGACGGTGAGTTAGCTAACATTAGCTCAGTTAGCTCAGTTAGCTTCTGTCTTGAGTACAAAGTGAAATAAAGTTCCAGTTTGTGACGGGGGAGGACGGAGCGGGGTCTGTCTGTCTGTCTGTCTGTCTGTCTGTCTGTCTGTCCGTCCGTCCGTCCGTCCGTCCGTCCGTGTCTCTGGGGACCGGACAACAAAAACAAACTTAGTTTATCTTATCAGGAGGTAAGGAGAGTCACGCGTATACAGAACCCAGGTTAGCCAGGTGTTCTGCCTGTTTACCTGTCTGACCTGTCTGTTTACATGTCTGTCTCTCTCTGCCTGTATGTCTGTCAGAGGGAGCCCACAGTGGACCTGCTGGATTCCTTTGTGGATCATTGGAAGTCAATAACCAATTATTACATCGAGACCACAGGTGAGGAGCAGCGTAGGGGGTTAGTGTTTTTTTTCACCTACCTTAACCTGTAGATACACTGTGATGACTACCTGTTACCAACTGATCAGCCAATCGGAGGCACCGACTGTGTGTGTAACTGTTTGGAGATTTTGGCGGTTTGAGGGTTCAGACCTGGTTTTAGGGTTCAGGTTCGAATCAGGTCTAGGGTAGGCTGTGGGTTTAGGGGATGCACTATGTCAGTGAGTGTCCTCACAAAGATAGAAGTACAGGTTTGTGTGTGTGTGTCTGGAAGCAGATGACAGTCGTCCTGTCAGACAGACCGACATCCCCTGGCATCTCAGACAGATGCTGGACATCCTGGTGTATGAGGAGAAACAACAGGTAACACACACACATACACACATACCTGTTCCCACCTTTAAACAACTTCAGTAATAAATAAGAATCATATTTCATGGTCAGCATGTCTTTGTTTATGCTCAGTGTGCTCTGTAGGCACAGGGTTCACCAGACGTTGCTGACCAGCCATCTTGGATCTTAGGCTTTAACGAAGGTCGAGTGCTGTTAAAAAACGCTCGTTACGTTCGAACTGCTCCTGCTACACGCTCGAAACACTGTCAGATGTCTCTGACTTCTAACATGGTTGGTCTACATTTGCATGTTTGCCACATTTATGTCCGGCTGAAAACTGTATTTAAAAAATTCTTTTGTACTTTGGAGCTTTCACACTGAACCACATCATGCCTGTCCAGTTTTTATATAAGATTTCTGTTATAGAACTCTTAGTAACTTGGTGCATGTCTGAACGAAGTCAAAATATCCGATATATGAGGAATTAAAAATGAAAAAAAAAAATCAGTTCTCACAAGTTAAGTACAGTCAGGACTGTGGAGATGGTGCTGGTCCAGGCCGGGGTCTACCTTATCACACAGGGAGCCAGATTATATCCCATCCTGCAGGGCTGACAGATCCACCACTGGGTCTTGGGATCCACCTGGGATCTCTAATGGATCTGGTGCCAGTCCCTAAAAATTTCTTGTGTGTAGCAGAAACAGTTCGAACACACTGAGCATTTTTTAGCAGCACTCGACCTTCGTTAAAGCCTCCATGTCTCTGAAACTAAAGAAGACACCAACCCAACGCTGTGCCCATACATC
The DNA here is from genome assembly GCA_037833715.1 of Toxotes lorentzi. NCBI lineage: Eukaryota > Metazoa > Chordata > Actinopteri > Toxotidae > Toxotes > Toxotes lorentzi. The sequence continues at coordinate 157,701 of JBBMJY010000024.1, forward strand.
AGGCGTGAAGCAGATCCAACATGGCCGATCAGTATGAAGCAAACAGAAGCTGACTGGTTGATGTTTTGATGTGTTATATGAGAAAGTCGTGTACTGATAAACGGATTTGTTGATGTCTTGATGCAGGCTGTGGAGGACACAGGGCCATGTATGGAGTACCTGCTGCAGCACAAACTGCTGGAGACTCTGTGTACTCTGGGCAAAGCTCAGGTGAGAGGCCAAATGAACAGCAGCTGAACTTAGTTTGATCACTGTGAAGGTTCACGAGGTGACAAGAGCCCAATGTTTCCTGTTACTGACTTTGGCCTTACCTTTAAAACGCTCAGCACCAGGCCGACTCCTGATCGGCATCCATTAATACTGATTATCTGCTGATACCTCCCTACCTGTCAGCTCCTGGTTGACACAGATGCTGCTGCAAGCTGAGAGATAAATGTTAGTGTCAGACTCAGGTCGACACAGGAAGGTTTCAGTGATCAGCTGATTGTACAGAGGTGTGACAGAGTGATGCCTCTTTTACCTCATAAACAATCTTTGGCTGAAATGATCAGTTAATCAGTTAATTTAACTGCTGATTCTCTCCTCTCTCCTCCTCTCCTCCTCTCTCCTCCTCCTCTCTCCTCCTCTCTTCCTCTCTCTCTCTCTCTCCTCTCCTCTCTCTCTCTCTCTCCTCGTCTCTCTCCTCCTCCCTTCTCTCTCTCCTCTCTCTCTCCTCCTCCTTCCTCCTCTCTCTCCTTCTCTCTCTCTCCTCCTCTCCTCCTCTCTCCTGTCTCCTCCTCTCTCTCCCTCTCTTCTCCTCTCTCCTCCTCTCTCCTCCTCCTCTCCTCCTCTCTCCTGTCTCCTCCTCTCTCTCCCTCTCTTCTCCTCTCTCCTCCTCTCTCCTCCTCCTTCCCCCTCCTTTCCCCTCTCCTCCTCTAGCTCACCCGATTATCCTCTCTAATCATCGCTCCTCCTCCTTCCT
>JBBMJY010000024.1:167779-178095 GCA_037833715.1 Toxotes lorentzi
CTTCACCTTCATCTTCACACTCATCTTCACCTTCACTTTCACCTTCATCTTCACCTCCATCTTCACTTTCACCTTCATCTTCACCTCCATCTTCACTTTCACCTTCACCTCCATCTTCACTTTCACCTCCATCTTCACCTTCACCTTCATCTTCACACTCATCTTCACCTTCACCTTCATCTTCACCTTCACCTTCACTTTCACCTTCATCTTCACTTTCACCTTCATCTTCACCTTCACTTTCACCTTCACCTCCATCTTCACTCTCATCTTCAGCTTCACTCTCATCTTCAGCTTCACTCTCACCTTCACCTTCATCTTCATCTTCACTCTCATCTTCATCTTCACCTTCACCTCCATCTTCACTCTCATCTTCATCTTCACTTTCACCTTCATCTTCACCTTCATCTTCACCTTCACCTTCACCTCCATCTTTACCTTCATCTTCACCTTCATCTTCACTCTCATCTTCAGCTTCACTCATCTTCAGCTTCACTCTCACCTTCACTCTCATCTTCACCTTCATCTTCATCTTCACTCTCACCCTCACCTTCATCTTCACTCTCATCTTCATCTTCACCTTCGCCTTTACCTTCACTTTCACCTTCACCTCCATCTTCATCTTCACCTCCATCTTCACTCTCACTCTCATCTTCACTCTCATCTTCCCTCTCCCCTTCATCTTCACTTTCATCTTCAGCTTCACTCTCACCTTCATCTTCACCTTCACCTTCATTGTCACCTTCACCTTCATCTTCACCCTCACAGCTTCAGCGCTGTGCAGAGTGAAACCAGGATTTCTGCAGCAGAGCAGCTGTGAGCAAGTCAAACCAGTTTTAGTTCTAATCCTAACAGGGGTTCAGGGTCATCAAGTCATATGATCTCAGTCTTCATTCAGAGCAGGTTCAGACCGGACTCTTTGTAATATCATCTACAGAGACACCACATTTCCCCCAAGAGCAGAGGAAACAGGAGGAGAGAGAGAGAGAATATGAATGAGTATAGATGGAGAGGGAGAGGAGCTCAGTGCATCGTGGGAAGTCTCCTGGCTGTCTGAACCAATAGCAGCTTCATTAGTGCATCTTGATGATACAGGATGTGTCTGATGTTTGTGGTGTTACAGAAGTGATAAATTCAGTCACTGAAGTTTGTTTGATGTGGGAGTTAAAGGACGAGTCCTGATCAGAGAGAACTCTGAGGCCAGAGCAACATCAGATCAGATTCAGATACTTTATTGTCATTCGCTTTTACGTTCAGGTACGTACAAGGAACGAGATTTCGTTGCCCCAGCTCGGAAGATCCCAGTAGTTTAAAAGTTAAGTAAAGAAAGGAAAACACAATAAGGTACAAAAAAACTACACTATTTCTATGGCTATGGCTTTGTAATATAATATACATAAACATATGCATACGTTCATCATCCACAGTAACTGTCTCATTGGACACTCTAACTTTAGTCTGATCATCCAGGTCTTTATGTCCTGAAGTCATGTCTGAAGTTTAGCTAACTGACTGGTTTCCTCTGGCTTCACTGACAGGTACAGCTGGGTATCGTCTGCGTAACAGTGGAAGTTTATGGAGTGTTTCCTGATAAAGTTTCCTAAGGGAAGCAAATATAAGGTGAACTGAAGTGGTCCAAGCTCTGAACCTTGTGGAACTCCATATCTAACGTAGGGGTTAGAACTCTTAGAACTTCTTTCTCCATGTGGCCCTAAAACTCTTCCATATAAATGAGAAGATTCCTCTCTTTTCTTAGTCATAAATCGCTGTGAACTGAACAGTTTGGGGATTTTGGTCAAACCAGATAAGACTTTTGAAGATGTCACATTGGTCTCTGTGCCACTGTGCTGGACATTTTAAGACCTTCAGAGACTAAACAATGAATCACAACAATAGTCAGCAGATTAATCAATAATGAAATTAACTAAGTGCCAGCTTTAAATTAGGCCCTCAGTAAGAACCAGTGGATGCAGGCATACAGAACGTCAGACTGATCCTTAAACCCTGAAACTAAGCCTGAATCTTCAGTCCTGAGGACAGACAGGTGTCCTCAGAACCTTTCCTTAAACACACAGGTTTAACAGAGACATCCTCTCATCCCACAGGTGTCCGAGTGTCTCTCTCTCTCTCAGTCATGGGATTGGCCGTCCAGTCTTCCTCCTCCCTCCTTCTCCTCAGGTGCAGGTGAGGAGTTCTTCGAGGGTCACCTGTTAAAAGTTCTGTTCGACCGACTGGGACGCATCTTGGAGCAGGTACACGCACCTGTCTGACGCCAAACCCACTTGTCTGTCTGACCTCAGAGAATCAAATTGTCATCCATCACCAGACCAGTCTCATGTGATGACTCATTGTCTCACTGGATTACATGTCCTGTTTGATGACTCTGTGTCTCACCTGTCCCGTGTGATGACTCAGTGTGATGAGGCACTGATCCGATGTGATGTTGGTGACGGTGTGTTTTCAGCCGTACGAGTTGAACCTGCAGCTGACGGCGGTTCTCTCCAGACTCTCAGCCTTCAACCACCCACTGGTCCATGAATACCTGCTCAACCCCTACATAAACCTGTCTCATTGCTCCAGGTCGCTTTTCTCCGTCCTCATCAGGGTAAGACACAGAGGGACAGACAGGTATTTATCAGCGCAGCCAGGTATCAGCCTGCTTGTCTGTCTCACCTTGTCTCTGCCTGTCTGTCTCTCAGGTGATGGGAGAGCTGATGCAGAGGATTCAGCAGATTTCCAACGTGACAGACAGACTTTTGAACACCAGGAGACACCTGCTGGGACTGAACCACAGCATTGGGTAACTACCTGTCTTTCGCTGTCTGGGGTATTTGTAAGTCTGTGTGGGAGGGATGCAGCCGCTACCCTGTGTCTTTTTACCTCACTTTACCTGGTTCACCTGTGAATGTGTCCTCAGGCTGGAACACCTGACACTGCTGAGAGGAGTCATTGTCCTGGAGGAGTTCTGTAAAGAGCTTGCTGCCATCACCTTCGTCAAACTGCCCCTGCACCAGAACTGACACACCTGGTCCAACTGTGACAGGTACACAGGTGTTTGGATCTACAGGATGTCTGTGGGTCCTGCTGGACTCACTTTTTGATGGACTTCAAACCAGGTTTGGCATATGAGCCGATCTGGAAAGGCTTTAATGAACCGAGCTTCAACGCGTTCTCTCCTGTGACATCACAGTGACATCACAGGAGAGTTTTTATTGATCGTAGTCTAGATTTTATTGACTCAGAGAGCAGAAACCTGTGATGTGATGAAGACTTCAGTGTTGACCTCATTGGTCCTGTGAGTATCAGCCAATCAGAGCTGAACACGCCCCAGTCCATCAGGATCCTGTCAGACTTGCAGGAGGTCAGATATCGAAACCTACATGTCACTGATGATAGAATCATTATAATTACGTTGCTACTGAGTCTGTTTTTATTATTACTTTATTAACACACAAAGATTATTTAAAATATTTAAGTGCAATTCAGCTGTTTTATCCCAAAGATGATGGATGGATGAATGAATGATGGATGGATGTGTCGTCAGTTAGGAGATAAATCATGCTGATGAAGGTGACGTCGTGTTTCAGTCGTGTTTCAGTCGTGTGGAGTTTCAGAGGTTTTCTCAGCTCCATGTGTTCAGAAGAAAACTGAGCAGGAAAATATATTTCTATACAGTGAGTGAAGAGATGAAACTGAACTGTGAGAAAACACTAATGTGAAATAAGAAAAAGGATAAAAATAATAAAAGAAACTAAAATATGAATGCAAGCGTTTTGATCAGACTGAGTTTTATAGAAAATATTTCTGCTTCACTTTAAACTCATTTGTCTTTTTGAACAGTGACCTGAGCGAGAAAAGAGAAACTGTGCCACAGGAAACGAACTTTGTTTGTCAGGTGTTGGTGTCGAGCGTCGAGTTGACTTTGAATTTGCATGTGATCGTTATCTGACTGCTGATTGGTCGCAACTGGTCGTTGTCATCAAACAAACTGGTTCATCTCATGTTTTCCTGCTGCTGAATGTGATCATTTATAAAAACCTGCTGACATATAGAAAAGTTTGAGTTATGTTGTTAATTTAAACCTGTTCAGCTGTGATGTTGTTTTGACTGGTTTTCCTCTCAGTGTCAATGAATCTGCTTGTTTTTATTAACATTTTTGTCTTTTATGAGCTTTGAATTGGACAAAAGAAAATTAAATACAAAAAAAAAGAAGCTGTGACGTTTCAGACTCGATTCAGTTTCATCAAGTTCAGTTTGAATATTTTCAGCTTCAGAGCTCCTGATATTATTTTTCTCTTTGACTCATCCTTAAATAAAAAATTTATAATACTACTATTGATCAAATGCAGGTCACACAACTTAATGAGTTTACTTTGGAAAACACAGATTATTGCACTCACAACTAAAACTGTATATAAGTGTCATTGTCGGTACAATGGGAAAAGTCTGACCTGTGATAAACACTGAGGTTGAAGCTCTTTCGTTCTGTTATCTGGTTACAGTGGACAGATCTGTGGCTCAGTCTGAGCGAGTACCCGTCCCCCTAAACCTGTCCCTGATTTCCATCTTCAGAAACCAGCATCAGATGGTTGTTTTGCAGACAGACGTCCTCAGTGTCCACAGCTCTGCGAACAGGACGCTCCCGTCCTCTTTTCATCAGCTCAGGCCTCATGTCTGTGGAACATCGCGGTGACACTTGGTTCAGTGGTTATGGAAAGTTCATGTTTTAAACTTTAAGTTTAAAGCTGTTTTCATCTCTGCAGTGTTATTCTCATGGATTCACTCTCATTTTTTTTCATTATTTGATGTGTGTATGTGGATGTCTGTTCTCATGAAGTTGAAGTTTTATACACTGACATTTACTGTTAATCAGAGTGGATCGCTGACAGTCAATAATCGATCAATAATTTGTTGTATGATGCGGTTTGAATGTCTCTGTGTTTGTACTTGTCTCAAGACTTTGGAAACATGCTCAGAATCAGCTTCTTTGGTTTGAGCCTGTCAAGTCTCTTCAGCGCCTCCTGGTGTTTGTGATGATGAACTGCAACTGCGTGACATCCCTTCCTCATGTGTCAAACTGCTGCAGGTAAACACCAACTCACCGGAAGTCTGTCCTCTACTTTCACAATAAAGGTATAGGAATTTCGTTTTGTTTGCAGTGTGACTCGGTCTCTGTAGCTCAGACCAGGTTAGAACGGTCAAAGAGAGAAGGCAAAGTAAAGGAAGTAAAAAAGTAAAACTCATGAATTCAGAATCCACTGTTCCGGTCAGTATGTGTTTACACATGCAAGAGGTCTGACTCTGGTTTCTGGTTGCAGTAACATCAGACGTGTTGAGATACACAAAGACTAAAGACATTGAGGATGAAAATAAAGCTGTTTTACAAATCAGTGAGAAACAGGCACTTATACAGGTAACGTCTGCATACAAGTCAGGCTGCAGGAATAAATACTGAACGGGTAATGTAATAGATTATACACATACAGTAGGTAGTCATGTACATATATGGTTTGTTATTCAATATTTCAGCGAATTCTTTAAACAAATCCAGTTGAAATGTGAATTTATGAACATCAAATTTAACAACTGGAAATATAACATTTGAAATGTTGAAGTCAAACAGGATGTTTCCTAATGAATATAATATCATAAAATAAAATATATAATATATGTTGATCGGTTCTAAGTTCTGTAGCTGAGTAAAATCAGTTCTGTCATGAATAGACTTTTAACTGGCTGCTAACGGGCTATTATTTTGAAGGTCCGTGCCGGATGTTTGCGTGTGTGTGTTGCGGTGCATTGCGGGCTGGTCCCTCCCTGCAGCGGAGCAGAGGAGGAGAGGGAGCTGAAGGTCACAGCTGAAGGAACATCATCACCAATATGATCATCGATACTGATATCAGACTGATTATCGGTTAACTGATCGGATTCATCAGCTGCACGAGGAGCAGGAACGCGACGAGAGACAGGAGGACAGAGCGACAGACGGATCAGCTGCTGCATCCCTGCCTGTCTGTCTGTCTCATTCTCCATCACCAGCCTCCACCTGTCTCTCTGTTCCCCCGCCTGTCTTTCTCTCCACCCGCCTCTCCGCCATGGGGAACCGGGGGATGGAGGAGCTCATCCCGCTAGTGAACCGGCTCCAGGACGCCTTCGCCTCCATCGGCCAGAACTCGAGCCTCGACCTGCCGCAGATCGCGGTGGTGGGCGGGCAGAGCGCCGGGAAGAGCTCCGTCTTGGAGAACTTCGTGGGCAAGTGAGTCGGTCTGTCTATCTGTGTGTCTGTGTGTCTGTCTGAGGTCCGGAGCCGAGCCGGGCCGTTGCGGTTCGGTCCCGTCCCCCGGTAAGGGGGAGCCGCCCGGCTGAGTGCAGGCCGGCTGACCCGCTGAATAAATCCAGAGCCAGATCCTGATGTGTTACAAACAGGCTCATCATCATTATTATATTTCACGTTAAAATATTTTTACTCGAATTAATTCTGTTTTATACGTTTGACTCTTGATGTTTTACTTTGGATATTTAAAATCGGCTGATAAACCTGGTTCTGAGATCAGAAGATTGTTCCGTTATTAGAGTACGTTAATACTGTGATGACTTTAAGCCTTAGATTACAGGCCCAGGTGTTTTTACTCATATGATCCATATGAAACATTTCTGCCGCGTCCTGTTCAGGCTGAAGCTGCAGACTCTTTAAAATCCTTTCTGTAGATTTCAGTTGATCAGCTCCCGTGAGTCAAAGTAGAGTTCATTTCATCTCACAGTGTGAGATGATTTTTTAAAAACACATGAAACATGACGGTCTTTCTGTCCCTTTTACAGTTTGAAAACTTTCAACTCTTTTTTTCTTCAGCGCTCACAGGACTGAACAGGTTTGATACGTCAGCTCATAAAATCACGTTTAGTTTTGAATAGACAATCGATAGAAACCTGATCATTTCTGATCAATAATGTATTTACATCTTTTCTGTATTGTCTTCTCTTCTGTCACTGATGCTCAGGTCTTGTGTGTAGTTTTTTCAGCCCTGGGTACTGTCTGCAGGTTTTCCTTTCCACCAGTGGAGGATGTCCTGTACATACCTGATTTGAATTTGGCCACCAGCCCTTTTCAAGGAGTCGCCTTTTACAGTGATACACTGCTCCCTGCTCTCATGGCAGCTGTTTCCAGCTCACTGTGATTGGCCGCTTCGCCGTGATGGAGCACCAAACTGCCGTTTTGACACAGTTCAGGTCGTTTGCGTTAGTGCACACCTGCAAGTGGTCACATAAACGCACAGGTCCGAAGGTTCCAGGTCCCGACCGTGCGACTCACGAAAGTTATTGCTCGCACCTGCTGCCTGCACGTTCCTGAGCTTTTTAATGGGCCCTCATGTTATTTCACACTGTGATGTCAGTGTTTTCCTCTTTAGGATGCACAGATCTGATACCCCATGAAAGTGATCAGATATCAGCCAGATGTAACTTATCAATATTGAATAATATTAAGCAGAAGCCCGAACTTGGTCTGTAAACGTGTCATGCGGCATGTAACAGACAGGTCATAGGTCAGTATCTGTTGGGAACTGGAGAAAATCTGATCACTCTCACTAACCTGCAGCTGGTCCACAGCAGACTGAGAGAACAGGTGCAGTTTGCAGTGAAACTGATCCTGTATCTGCTGTAAATGATCCAGTCCTGGTTTTGCTCAGATTTTCACTCACAGCACTGAAAATACTTAGTTGTCTTTGCAGATGATACTCATTTATTTTGCTGTGATGAGAATTTTAAAGAACTAGTGGATAGTGAAGAAAAGGTTCAGCATCACTGAATTTAAATGAACCATCTTAAAGTAAATGTGTGCAGTGTGGGACGTTTCTGTACGTTATGTTGGTTTGTTGTTGGGCTGGTGAAGACCAGAAGATCAGGACCTCATCATGGCAGCTGGTTTTGGACTTACAGTATTTGCTGCTAAGAGCTGCTTTCAGGCCCCTGGGGTGCCCAGGAGACTCAGGGGCCCCAGGCAGCTGCCCTGTTTGCCTGGTTGGGGGTCCTGTCATCAACTAAAGCTGATAACAGATGTTGATTTGGTCTCTGAGGTCTGTAGTTTGAGTCCTGATGGAAGCTGACATGTGATTGGCTGAATATTTTTATCTTCCTCCTCAGTCCGAGGATGAGGAAGGTCTCTCTCTCTCTCTCTCTTACTCTCTCTCTCTCTTACCCTCTCTCTCATATTGGTCGGTGTTGGTCACATGACTCAGAAGGGTTTTGAAGCAGCATCACATGACAAGGAACAGCGTGGTGTGTGTAGGTGGAGAGCTGCAATGTCTGATTCCCAGGACACACACACACACACACACACACACTCTCACTGACGATGTCGTGACGTCGTTTCTCCTCGATCTGCTGCGAATCTGAAGGATTCACATCAGAACAGAATGGGAGAGAATCAGATGAGATAAGAAGGTTGATGAAGGTGATGAAGATGCTCAAGAAACACAACAAGCCGTCTGTAGGAGAACACTGTGATGTCTCTGTGAAGTGTAAGTGACAGTGACGCCTAATGGTTTGATTGACATGTGATGTTACACCTGCCGGTGTCATCCTGTGGGAAACAGTTCAATATGTTGTGCTTCACTAACACTTTACCATAAATGTTAGTGTGTAGTTCACACTGTAATGGGTGTCTGTTTCCATCCTGTCTTTGTTGTTTGGTCCTCAACCAGAAAGGAAACATCACGGATCATCCCACATGATCCCGACTGCTCGTCAGGAGCATGTCCAGTTTCCTGTTCCTTTAATTCCTTCAAATTATTTCTCAGTACAACCTGAATTCTTTGAGGCCAGCTGAAAAATGCTCAGTGAGCTCCTCCTGAAACTGAACATAATTCTCCTCCTCCTCTCAGAGACTTCCTTCCTCGCGGTTCAGGCATTGTCACTCGGCGCCCCCTGGTGCTGCAGCTCATCAACTGTCCAACAGGTGAGACACAACAGAACACAGCATAGACAGACTGTTTCCAGGCTGGACATGTTTATGACACAGGTTTTAATTTTTGCCCACTGATCAGAGTATGCTGAGTTCCTGCACTGTAAAGGGAAGAAGTTCACAGACTTTGATGAAGTTCGTGGGGAAATTGAAGCTGAAACAGATCGAGTGACCGGTCATAACAAAGGAATCAGTCCAGTCCCCATCAACCTGAGAGTCTATTCACCCAACGGTAACACACACACACACACTGGGATGCATACAGATACTATCAGAAATAAACCAATAAATCAACAAGCTGTTTCAGCTAAAGATACAAACTGCTGACCTCAGTGTGTGTCTGTGTGGTCAGTGTTGAATCTCACTCTGGTGGATCTTCCGGGGATGACGAAGGTCCCGGTCGGCGACCAGCCAGCCGACATCGAGCAGCAGATCAGAGACATGCTCATGCAGTTCGTCACCAAGGACAACTGCCTCCTATTGGCTGTTTCTCCTGCCAACTCTGACCTTGCCAACTCTGACGCCCTGAAGATTGCCAAGGAGGTTGACCCACAAGGTCAGAGTTCACCTAAACCTGCATTCTGTACACCTCCTGCAGTCTCTCTGTACATTTTATACACATAATCATGGATGGATAACTAAACAGGTCTAATGAGCACAGGCTCAGAGGCCAAAGGTGTCACATGACCTGCAGAATGTCACTGAAAGGAGTTTTGTGTCTTTCAGTCTGTGTGTCTTGCTCCTCTGTAGGAGGTGGAGGTCTTTTACTTTTCCGTGTTCGGGGTTTCGTTGTCTTATAAGCCGTCTGTTTCTGTAATGTAGTTGGTTGGTTGAAATAAAGCGTTGTCAATGTGTGTATTCAGGTCTGAGGACCATTGGCGTTATCACCAAACTGGATCTGATGGATGAAGGAACCGATGCCAGAGACATCCTTGAGAACAAACTGCTGCCGCTCCGCAGAGGTACAGAGGCGTTACATCCCAGAGAATCCCGCTCTCTGATTGGTGGTCTGTTATAATTATACACGTCTTCACCTGAACATTGTTCTGTAATTTTACTTTTTATTTACATATCACTTGCCAGGTTACATTGGAGTGGTGAATCGCAGTCAGAAGGACATTGACGGGAAAAAAGACATCAATGCAGCACTGCAGGCTGAGAGGAAGTTCTTCCTGTCTCACCCGGGGTACCGACACCTGGCCGACCGCATGGGCACCGGCTATCTGCAGAAAGTCCTCAACCAGGTACCCCTGGATTCATCCTCACTTCAGCTGTTTTATAGAGGTTATCTTTTATACACACACGCGCACACGCACACACACATGCGCACGCACACACACACACACACACATATATA
>JBBMJY010000024.1:185922-206876 GCA_037833715.1 Toxotes lorentzi
CACACACACACATACACACACACACACACACACACACACACACACACACACACACACACACACACACACACACACAGGCATGTGCGGTTAAATTTAGCCCACAGTAAAGGCTACAGGGACACTGGACAGACCACAGTGTGTGTGAGAGAAGTGCAGTTAAAGGTGAGTGTAAAGGGTAAGATGTCTTGTGTGTGTGTGTGTGTGTGTGTGTGTGTGTGTGTGTGTGTGTGTGTGTGTGTGTGTGTGTGTGTTGGGGTTACTGCCCTTTGCAGTGAATGCTGAGCCCGTCTCACATTTCCCCTTTAGATGAACTTTGACCTTCTCTGTGTGAGTTAGGGACCGTCTCACTGGTAACACACAGCAGGACAGTGTGTCTTTTATTTCTCATTAATGAAAGTCCGATTTTCCGCTCGTTCATTTTTCCATAACGTTCCTGTAAAGACGCAGAGAGTGAGTGTAGCTCTGCTCAGTGAGAGAGAGACAGACAGAGAGACAGTGTCTTCGTCCTGTCGTCCACATTTTATTTAACATGATCAACATCCTGAGATGAAACGTTTACTCTGCATGTTCAGGACGAAGTGGACGTCCTGTTAGAGACAGCTCAGGTCTCTGTAACTCATTTGTACTTGGACGACGACTTTCCATCAGAATGAATGTGTTTCTGTGGAAAACATGAACCTGAGCGCGTCCAAACCTTCGGCTGGTTCCTGTGTGTTTGATCATGTGTTCAGCATGAAACCATGAAAGTGCTGAGTTAGTGTGAGACTACATGTCAGGGTGAGGACACACAACACACACAAACCTCTGCAGAGCAGAGCCTCGTCTCTCACAGTGATGTTTGTGTTGTTGTTGTGTCAGTGTGGTTCCTGCAGGTTTTTCTGTTTCCTGCAGTCCTGTCCCATGCAGACGCTCCCTGCCTGTCCACCCAGCCTCCTCCCCCTGTCAGGGAGCGTCTATAAAAACCCCGCAGCGTGACAGACGGACACTTTCCACGTCAGTCGGACAGTCAGACGGACGCACAGACGGCCAAAGACAACACCCCCCCTCTTGTCTAACAGCACAGCTCAGGTAGGATGAAACAGGGGTGAGCTCTCAGCTGTGATTGGTTCATTTTTCAACCAGCTTCTGGGTTATGTTGTTTTTTTGTCTGTTTCCTGTTTGTTTCCCAGAGACATTCTCCCCTTTTATTTTGAAAGCCTGGTTTGTTCAGTAGGGCTTTTCAGAGTAAGTGTGTCTCACTGAGTGTTGTGTTAAATAAACTGATGTTTGCAGACGCCAACATCTCACTGTAAGCTAACAGCTAACAGCTAACAGCTAACTGAGAAAGCTTCAGTTTGAACTTTCAACAGGCAGAAGGTCAAAGTGCTGAACGAGTGAAACCTGACAAACAGCACAGAGTCCACACAGACAGACAGGTACAGACAGACAAGTACAGACAGACAGGTACAGACAGACAGGTACAGACAGACAGACAGGTACAGACAGACAGGTACAGACTGGTACAGAGAGACCTGATTTAAAAGAACTCAGAGCAGAGCTGTATCTCTTTGGGAGTTTGTCCAGGTGTGTGGAACCTGAATCCTGAATCCTGAGTCTCTGGATTCAGTCTGAACTAAACCTGGACAGTAAGCGGACCTGTCCTAGACCGTCTGCGAGGTCTGGACCGTCCATAACAGATCAGAGAGAAACCTTTCAGAGTTTTATAAACCAACAGAGCCACATCGTTCTGTAGCACTTTGGAATCCAGCCTGTGATCTACACCAGGTCCCAGTAAAACCTGGTTCCTGCTGAGTCTTAAATGTGGACCCAGTGGAAGAAAACAAGTCAGGAACAATCAGCGACACCTTCAAGTAGCTCTGTGAACAGAGCTGATGAGGTTAGCAGCCTCGGGACGGTGTTTGTACAGTGAAGTCCTGGTCCTGGTCCTGGTAAAGGCCACATGTGGTTTCAGATGACCTGTAACCACTCAGCTGTTGTTCTGCATGATTGACCTATCACTGCATACACACACACACACACAGTATTACATAACACACTCAGACATAAAGGACGTTGGATCCGTGGCTGTGATGTGTTTACCGTGCACACTCTCACTGATAGCAGCTCTGTTTGTATCACACACTTTCCGTTATTTCAACACCAACTCATCAGGAATAAAGAGAAACAGCACTGAGGTCACTGAGGTCAGTTCACCTCTTCAAATGTCAGGAACAGTGACACAAGTGTGTGTGTGTGTGTACTGTAACTCTATAACACACAGGAGGAAGTCACGACCTGTGTAGAAAGGTCAGGGAAAAGGTCAAAGGGTTTTACACAGCAGCCTTACTGTATTAATAACTCTGTGGAGGACACAGAGGAGGAGCAGCTCAGACCCCCCCCACCCAGCACCAGAATGGTCTCTCCCTCTCTCCTGTTGGTCTCATTAGCTGCCTGTCCTGAGAGGAGCTCAGTGATTGGCTATGTGGGAGGGGGTGGGCGTGGTCTGCTCTCATGGAGGCAACATGGCGTTAAACAGGATCTCTGCAGCGGGTCAGACACACACACTCACTCACACACACACTCACACACTCACACTCACACACACACACACACACACACACTCACACACTCACTCACACACACACTCACACACTCACACACTCACACACACACACACTCACACACACACACTGAGTTCAGTGCTTCGACCTCTGCTTCTCAGTGAGAGAATGTGTGTGTCAGTGTGAATGTTTAGTTTTCAAACTCTCTTAATGACCCCAGGACCAGGTTCTGATCCAGACATCACAGGACAGGGTCTGTCCTCGTGGAATAATCCTGCGTGTCTCCTAATCCTAGGACAGCTTGTAATACACAGCATACCTGTCTTTTCTTTCTGCCGCCCCACAGTCAGGATGTCCATCACCAAGATTCACGCTCGGGAGATTCTGGACTCCAGAGGAAACCCCACAGTGGAAGTGGACCTGTGGACAGCCAAGGGTGAGGACAGACAAGCTGCACTCACAGGGTTTTAAACCTGTTGAGGCGACTTGGACTCTGTGTCCACACAAGACCAGTAACTGAACCTGGAAGGAGGAAACTGCTGCCTTTAAGATCCACTTTCCTCCAAATCAAACTGTCTCTGTCTCTGTCCCTGTCTCTGTCTCTGCCTGCCTGTCTGTCTCTCAGGTCTTTTCAGGGCAGCAGTTCCCAGCGGTGCATCTACTGGGGTCCACGAGGCCCTGGAGCTCCGTGATGGAGACAAGAGCCGCTACCTGGGCAAAGGTAGGAGCGGGGCCCCGACACCTGATACCACAGACCTGTTTAGGTGTTCTTTGTTCTCGTGTTCTCCTGGTTGGAACCGGAAAATGTTCCTGGAACTCAGCAGGACATGTTGTTGTTGTTTGTTGTTGCAGGTACAGTGAAGGCTGTGGATCATGTCAACAAGGACATCGCGCCCAAACTGATCGGGAAGGTATGAATATCATCAGTGGAAGGAGGCGGGGTCGGGGGGACAGGCCTGGTTTTAAACCCTAAACTATCTGTCTGCCTGTCTGTCTGTCTGTCTGTCTCTCTGCCTGTCTGTCTATCTGTCTCTCTGCCTGTCTGTCTTTCTGTCTCTCTGCCTGTCTGTCTCTCTGTCTCTCCTTTTCTTTCCAGAACTTCAGTGTTGTTGAGCAGGAGAAGATCGACAAGTTCATGTTGGAGTTGGACGGCACTGAGAACAAATGTAAGGACGTGTCTCTCTCTCAGTCTGACCTGTCTCTCTCTCTCTCTGTTTACCTGACCTGTCTCTCTCTGTTTGACCTGTCTCTCTCTCTACAGCTAAGTTCGGTGCTAACGCCATCCTGGGCGTGTCTCTGGCCGTCTGCAAGGCCGGAGCAGCGGAGAAGGGGGTTCCTCTCTACCGCCACATCGCCGACCTCGCCGGACACAAAGATGTCATACTCCCCGTTCCTGTGAGTGGGAGGGGCTTCTGATGAGTGGGAGGGGCTTCTGATGGGCAGTGGCCATCCTGGAGCTTCACATTATGTGTGTGTCGTGTCAGGTTTGTTTAGCGTTTGAGGAATGTTCTGTTTCCACCTCAGGCCTTTAACGTCATTAACGGAGGAAGTCACGCTGGAAACAAACTGGCCATGCAGGAGTTCATGATTCTGCCGGTTGGAGCCGCCAACTTCCACGAGGCCATGAGGATCGGAGCCGAGGTCTGATTCAGATCAGCTACATCCTCAGTGCTGCGTTTTTCCTATAATTAGTTTTATTGTTCTGTTGTTTTATTGTTGTTTTGTGTTGTGCGTTTGTTTTCAGGTTTACCACAACCTGAAGAATGTGATCAAGGCGAAGTACGGTAAAGATGCCACCAATGTGGGAGACGAGGGAGGCTTCGCCCCCAACATCCTGGAGAACAACGAGGGTGAGACGTCCAGCTGTCTGTCTGTCTGCCTGCCTGTCTAATCAGCAGCAAACAGAAACATGTGTGTTGGTCTCCCTGCAGCTCTGGAGCTGCTGAAGACGGCCATCGAGAAGGCCGGATACCCCGACAAGATCATCATCGGCATGGACGTGGCGGCCTCAGAGTTCTTCCGCAACGGGAAGTACGACCTGGACTTCAAGTCCCCCGACGATCCGTCCAGACACATCAGCGGAGAGAAGCTGGGAGACCTGTACCGCAGCTTCATCAAGAGCTACCCCGGTAAAAACACACACACGTCGCGAAGACACTGTGCGTGTGACTGATACTGAACGACTTCACAATCATTTGAAAACGTATTGATCTGATCTTAGATATCAGATATATATTTTAGATTAGCTGAGCGATGGACGCACTGGGAGTGGATGGAGACGGGGGGGGCTGATAGGCTGGGGGGGTTTGCTCTCACCAGTTTGAACTTTAACTGTTTGATGCACCGTCTGTCTCTCTCTGTCTCCAGTCCAGTCCATTGAGGATCCATTTGACCAGGATGACTGGGAGCACTGGGCGAAGTTCACCTCCTCAGTAGACATCCAGGTGAGACAGACAGGCAGGTAGATGGATTACCTGAGCTGTTCTCTGTGACTCTCTTCACCTTCCTGTTAGTTTTGTGGAACCAGGATCCCAAACCTGAATCAGGTTCCTCCAGGTTCCTCCAGTCCAGGAAGTGCTCCTGGAGAAACAGTTCCCTGAAACAAGAACAACATTAAAGTGACTTGTCTGTGTGTTTGAACCAATCAGATTGTAGGAGACGACCTGACGGTGACCAATCCCAAGAGGATCCAGCAGGCAGTGGACAAGAAGGCCTGCAACTGTCTGCTGCTGAAAGTCAACCAAATCGGCTCAGTGACTGAGTCCATCCAGGCGTAAGACACCTGTCTGTCTGTCTCACTGTCTGTCTGACTGTTTCACCCAAAGTTAACTTTTTTTCTCCTGTCTCTCTCCTCATCTCTGCCTGTCTGTCTCTCAGGTGTAAGCTGGCTCAGAGCAGTGGTTGGGGTGTGATGGTCAGTCATCGCTCCGGAGAGACTGAGGACACCTTCATCTCTGACCTGGTGGTCGGACTCTGCACTGGACAGGTAGACAGACATACTTAGACATAGAGACACACAGACAGGAGGACAGACGTCTGTTGGATTATAACATGCATGAAAGCAACATGCATGTTATAATCCAGAGCCTGAGTCACTTAAATCACTACCTGTCCCCCTCTCTACCTGTCTCTCTCTCCTTCCCTCTCCACCTGTCTCTCTGTGTCTCTCAGATTAAGACTGGTGCCCCCTGCAGGTCGGAGCGTCTGGCCAAATACAACCAGCTGATGAGGTGAGAACTTCCTGTCATTTACAAAGTAAAAGCCCTGTCATGTTGTCTACAAAGTAAAGCCTCAATTGATTCACTTACAAAATAAAAAGACATGATTGGTTTACACAGTAAAAGCAGAGCTGTTTATTTTACAACATAAAAGCACTGATCTCATTTGACCTCTGACCTGCAGGATCGAGGAGGAGCTTGGAGACAAGGCCAAGTTCGCCGGCAGAGACTTCCGCCACCCAAAGATCAACTAAAGCTCCGCCCTGCCTTCCTCTCGTTCGCTGTGACACCTGACTGACAACTGAAGCCCCTCCCCTCTACAGCCGGGGGTGAGAGGTCAGAGGTCACAGTGGGTTTGACCCCACTTTCTCAGCCATAATTCCATTAATGATGTTTTCTATATAAAACACAAAGATTTAATAAAGAGTAAGGAACAAAGCAAACGTGTGTGACTTCACTGTGACTCTGCTCCAATCAGACACCAGAACAGTTTCTCACTCGTCACTCTTTCAGTTTGTGAACTACAGTTCCCATGATGCTTTGAAAGGCATTGAGCTACAACATGACCTCTGTTCGTTTAGTCCGTATTCACATTCAGTCAAACTGTCTCATTAAAAGCTGCTCGTAAACTACAGGACCCATGAGCCTCAGCGGCTGTTGCTATGGAGATGTGAAATCATAGTTGTATCATGATCAGTTCAGCTGCTGAACTGACCTGAAACTGATCCAAAAACCCAGACCGTACCTCTGACTTCCCATCGAAGACTCCTGAGAACCTCTTCAGGATTCTCAAGAACTGCTTTAAAGACCCGTGGAACTTCTTCAAGGACCATTTGAGCCTCATCACTGAGCCCTGGAAATTCCTGAGACTAAACACTGAAGGACAGTAAGTGATGTCGCACAGATCCACAGGAGTCTGACGAAGAACCGAGAACCGAGAACCTTTATTTATTTATTCAACGTCAGAAATAAAAACTGGACGCTGATCGAAAGTTAGTTTCACACACTCACACACTCAAACACTCACACACACTCACACACTCAAACACTCACACACACTCATACACACTCAAACACTCACACACTCAAACACTCACACACACACACACACACACACTCACACACACACACACACACACTCACACACACTCACACACACACACACTCACACACACACACTCATACACACTCAAACACTCACACACTCACACACTCAAACACTCACACACACTCACACACTCAAACACTCACACACACTCACACACACACACAAACACACTCACACACACACACACACTCACACTCACTCATTAAGAAGGAAAACGATACAGGACTGAAGACGTTTTAGTCCACCTGGCCAGTCTCACCTGTCCACAACGCAGCCACAGTTCATACCTTAACATTGTTACTTGCTGTCTCCCCCTGCAGGAGAAGGAGAAGAAGTACATGCTGCCTGTAGACAACCTGAAACTGAAAGACATCGAGAAAAGTTTTATGTCCAGCAAACACGTCTTCGCTCTGTTCAACACGGAACACAGGTCTGTGCTTTTGTAAAGATGCACTAATCCATATTTGCAGCGGTTCTGATTAAATCAGGAGTTCGACAGGGTTCTGTGCTCGACCGTCTTCTGTTTCTGTATCAGTGACTGATGTTCATACGTGTTTCAAGATGGCACCGTTTTACGTATCAGTTCAAACTGTTTTCTCAGTTCTAACATTTATTAAAATAAAAATGATAAATGTTGTAGGAATGTGTATAAGGACTACCGTCAGCTGGAGCTCGCCAGTGAGTCTCAGGAGGAGGTGGACAGCTGGAAGGCCTCTTTCCTACGAGCTGGAGTGTACCCTGAACGCAGCGTGGTACAGTTCATTAATACATAATTAATGCAGTATTACTACCCCATCATTACTGCTTTACTGTGTCATTACTGTTACATTTTTACTGCGGTATTATTCCTTCATGATCTTCATTACATCATTATTTATTGCATTACTACATCTTCACTTCTCTGCTGTAAACATCATGTTCACACTGATATTTTATCATTATTGCAATTTGACATTATCAGTGTGTATCACAGAGGATTCGTCATGATGTTGATGTTCTGCTTTATTCCTCCTCCTGCAGGACAAAGAGAAGGTGAGTCGCTTTCTGTGTCCTGTTTCTGGTGAAGCTGTTCAGTTAAATATCTCTACAGCCACGGTATTATTCTGTCCATTGAGTCTGTCCTCTGTAGGTCTACAAAAAACTCATCAATATAACTACCAATCAAGTTAGGGATCAGTTGACTTATGTCCATGGAAACCATGGAAACACGACTGGTGTTAAAGCTCCCACTGAAGTTTTTGACCTCTGAGCTTTTACGTGTTTGTGAAATCAGGATTCAGCACATTCAAGAAAAATCATCTTTCTGACTGAAGAAGGAGGAGCTATGTTCACCATGTTCATTAGAGCTCAGCAGTTCACACAGTGAGTTTAGTGAGGAACTGACAGTAAACTCATCTGTGCTGTGTTTATAAGCTGAGCTCAAAGACAGGCAGCAGAGGGAAAGTGTTAGCATGTAGCTGCATGGTAACAGGTGCAGATAGAAGGACGTGTACTGTTTATCTGCTCTCTCCTGGTTACAGGTAACAGGATGTTATCAGTGGATGGAGGTTGTGTGTTGTTAATCAGCAGCCATGTTGTTTCAGGTGGAGGCGGAGGAGTCGAGCGGCGATGGGCAGATCCACAGTATGGACCCTCAGCTGGAGCGTCAGGTGGAGATCGTCCGGAACCTGGTAGACTCGTACCTGTCCATCATCCACCGAACTGTCAGAGACCTGATTCCCAAGACCATCATGCACCTGATGGTCAACAACGTATGGCACACACACACACACATACACCCACATTCATGTCTTATACCAGTTGTGGGGACACATATTGCCATAAAACATTCCCCAACCTGACCCTAACCTTAACCCTAAAACCAGGTCTGAACCCTCAAACAGACCTTTGAAGGTGTTTCAGAAAATGAGGACTAGCAAAAGTAGTCCACACAACCAAAGAACGACATACATACACACACACAGATACACACCTGCAGTGATGTAACGAGCCATGTGACCTCTGCTGCTCCTCAGACGAAAGAGTTCATCCACTCTGACCTGTTAGCTCAACTTTACTCCTGTGGAGACCAGAACTCCCTGATGGAGGAGTCCCAGGAACAGGTGAGGACCTTGAGACAGAGAGATGGGTGGGCAGAGAGACAGGTGGACACACAGTTGAATTTATTAATTAAACCTTATTTCGGGTTTCGATATATCTGAGGATCCTGTGGACGGCAGTTTGAACCAGGGACAGACTGTGCTGTAGACAGTCCTGATCCTCAGAGGAACAATCCTGATGGTTCTGATGGCCTCTCTCTCTCTCTCTCCCTCTCTCTCTCTCCTCTCTCTCTCTCTCCCTCTCTCTCTCTCTCACCCAGGCTCAGCACCGTGATGAGATGCTGAGGATGTACCACGCTCTGCGTGAAGGCCTCAATATCATTGGTGATATCAGCACCTCCACCGTCACCACGTCGATGCCACCACCTGTCGATGACTCCTGGCTACAGGTGACAGGGATGCCATCAGGACGCAGGTAATCTAGAAACAGGTCAGCTGTTGCACAGGTGCAGTACGTACTGTATGTTCATCATCTCTGAGTTGGTCTGGTCTGGTCTCCCCAGGTCTCCCATGTCCAGTCCGACCCCCCAACGTCGGGCCCCTCCTGGACCTCCTCGTCCAGGTGGTCGTGCAGCCCCGGGGCCCCCTTCTCGTCCCGCAGTGTCATCTGACCCCGGACCCCCGCCCTCTGTCCCCTCCCGGCCCAACAGAGCACCCCCACCTGGAGTCCCCAGGTAACCACACGTGCACTCACACTGAATGTGTTCACTATAAAACTGTCCATCTTGGAAAATATAAAGATAATAATGGGACTTTATCTTCTAAAAGACAAAAAAATGTTTAAAGCTGATTGTTTCAAATTTCCTGACATAAGTATTTTTTATCAAACTTATTTTTTGCTGTTGTCGTAATAACAGAGGCTGTAAACATTAATTTCCCACACGGCAATGTGATCAGTGTGTTCAGTGTCTCAGGTCAGAGTGGTAAAGACGTCCAGTTTGGTTTAAGACGCACACAAAGGTGCAGATTAGCTTCAGCTCCCACTGACGGAAACATCCAACAACCATGTGCTACACAAAAATAACTTCATTTCCTGATTTGAAGGAGATTTCAAAGGTGCTATATGGAAGTTTTTGCTACATTAACAGACAAGAAGAAACTTTGTGAGTTCATCATCAAACTTCATTCCTTTTCTCACAGAGCTGTTGCCAAGGGTGGAAAGCAACACCAGTGTTTACTCTAGTTTTGCTTCATTTTCTATCACTTATTTTCTTCTTCTCATGTTAGTATGCTAACCAGCTAGCCCTGTCCCGTCTTGTAATACCACTTTGCGATAGTGAGAGACTGTAGCATCCAGTCTGCCCTCAGTTGAAAGAATGAAGAAATAATGCTGTCCAGAAGACATACTCTAACATCTTGTCTTGTAAATGCAACGATGGCTGAAGCTCATGGTATGTAGGCTGCCAACGTTGGCTGTGTAGCTATAGCAAAAACGTACACATGGCACCTTTAATTCATCATGTATGAGTCATATTAAACGTTATTTGTAGATTCTTTGCATTTGTGTTTCTGCCAAATAACGATGAAAACTGTAACTTTTGCCGTAACTGAAATGAAAGATGTGTGATTTGATCAAACTGGACCCAGAAAAACCCCAGACAGTGTTTTATCAGGGAAAAATTAAATTCATGAGAACAAGAAGTACTTTGTGGGCAGAGTTTCTTCTTTGTTGGTGCTAAAAAGCAGCGATCCACAAACAACCTGCACAGACACGGAAAAGAAAGACTGGTCTGTCTTTCTTTGTCTCCTCCCTCTGCTCATTCTTTTTCTCTTCATTCTTTCTTGGACTCATCATCACCTTTTCATCATTAACCTCAAGACATCTCAAAATCTCTGAGTTCAGTACAGAGGTCTACGGGGTTAGCTTAGCTTAGCACAGAGAGTGGAAGCAGGGGGAAGCGTTTGAACACAGCTTTATCTGAAGTGACAAAATACAAAAAAATGGTTCCAACAAGTTGAGATGACGCTGTAAAACTGCTCCATGAGTGAGTGTTTGTAACTTAAACTAAAGAGGGTTCAAATACTCTCACTGCCCAGGCAGATTTTCTGACATGTTGGCAGAAAAGCTGCTGATGAAGGAAAATCCAACATGATGATGGATTTCACAGTCACCTGGTTTCACTTGGTAACACTTGCTACAACAGGACCTAATTTAATCTGTTTATCTGCTCTGGGTTAGCACAAGCACTAATTCACTTTGATAGAGCTAGGCTAACAGTTTCAACCTTCTTCCAGTGTTTGTGCTAAGCTAAGCTAACCATGTCCTGAATCACCTGTGTGCCAGACTCACAGATACGAACAAACTGTTGCCACCTCTACATTCATCTGGAGCCATGACTGCCTGTGTCTGTCCACCTGTCTGTCTGTCTGTCTCTGTCTCTCTCTCTGCCTGCCTGTCTGCCTGTCTCTCTGTCAGTCTGCCTGTCTCTCTGTGTTAAACTGTCTCTCTGTCCGTCTGTCTGCCTGCTAGTCTCTCTGTCTGCCTGTCTCTCTGTCTACTTGTCTGTTCACCTGTCCGTCTGTCTGTCTCTGTCTCTCTCTCTGCCTGCCTGTCTCTGTGTCTGCCTGCTAGTCTCTCTGCCGTCTCTCTCTCTCAGTCTGCCTGTCTCTCTCTCTGTCTGCCTGTCTCTCTGTCTGTCTGCCTGTCTCTCTGTCCGTCTGTCTGCCTGCTAGTCTCTCTGCCTGTCTCTCTGTCAGTCTGCCTGTCTCTCTGTCTGCGTGTCTCTCACTCTGTCTGCCTGTCTCTCTGTCAGTCTGTCTGTTTGTGTGATCCTCTTTGCTCGTATCTTTTTTTCAACCCAGTTTAGATGAGACTCCGTCCACTTCAGGCCATCAGGGTGTGTGTGTGTCTGTGTGTGTATACATCTATCTTTGTGAGGACCAGTTAAAGCGTAGATGTTACGAAGTGAGGACATTTTTGATAAGTGAGGACAGTCAACTTTAAATGACTGTTTGAGGGTTCAGACCTGGTTTTAGGGTTTAGGTTAGGTTAGAATTAGGGAATGCATCATGTCAATGAGTGTCCTCACAAAGATAAAAGTATGTGTGTGTGGATGGATTCGGAGTCAATGATCATATGGACGTATTAGTTTTTCAGTCACCAATATGGTATAAAAAAGAACATTCATCTGGTTTGTATGTGCTGACTGGAAGCAGAGAGCTCTGTCACTGGCTGCTCGAGTTTGACATTGACATGTGAGTACCTCATAAGGCTAAACAGGAAGCTGTCAGGCGTGTCAGTGTCAGAGCAGGTAGACCCCCCCACCCCCCCCCCATATTGACCATGTATGGTTATTTTTTCAGAATCTCTATCAGTGACCAGTGAGGAGTTCACCAATGGTACGTCAGCTGTCTGTGTGATGTCACTGTCGCTCACCAACTCTGTGTTTGTGTGTGTTTACACCATCTTCCAATCAGATCATCATCGCCATGTGACCCTGCCCACTCCCACAGCATTATAATTAGCCGTGTGACTGACAGCTCCATCAACCTGTTACTGACTGATTGTCTGTCTGTCTGTCTGTCTGTCTGTTGTTTTTGTTTGTTGTCGTCTCCAGTCGGAGGGCTCCTGCTTCTCCATCACGATCCGCCAGACCAGCCTCTGAGTCCTCTTTCTAACACACACACACACACACACAAAGAACACACAAAACACACAAAAGTACATAGACCAGATTAATGGTGAAGACTCAGCTGATCAACACGGCGATCAGGCTCGGTGGGCCACATGTGGTTCTGGACTCCATCCGGTTTCTCTTTCATTTCATTTTGCATCACACCACCTCCTACTGTGTCAGCTGGTTCCAACTGGATCTCATTTGTTCTTATATATATATATATGAAAAGGTCCCAGCAGGTCTTTATTGGTGCCAGTTAGTTCCAACAGGTTTCTACTGGTTACAGGCAGGTGTCCCTAGTTTGTTCCAGCTGGTTTAACTTGCTCAAATGGGTTCCATCTTGTCCCCACAAGCTTCTGTTTTTTTCCAGCTCAATGCAGCATGTTCCTACTGTTTCTAGATGGTTTCAGCGAGGTACAGTCACCTCCAGCTGGCACCAACAGTTTTTACTAGCTACAACAAGTTCCTATCGACTGGTTTCATTTGGTTCCAGCAGATTTCTGCTGATAATACTGGGTTTCTGCTTGGTTCAGCTGGGTCTGTGGTTCCATGGCTCCCACAGCTGTAAAACCAGTGCATGTTCTGTTTGCTCAGGTAACCTCATATTTCTATGATGCTGCTGTCCTCTCAGTCAGGGAGGCGTTCACAGGAGAAAACACCGCAGGAGAAAAAACCAAGACCTATCTGTATGACAGAAAGGTAGCCATTTAGGGGTAGTGGGTGTCACGTTCAGTTCAGTGTCATCAGCATAAAGACCTGCTCCACCGTATTCCACTCTACCTGTTCTCTGATTTCTAAGTTCTTTATTTACCATTAAAATCTAACCAGTTTTAACTGGTACTCACAGGTTCCAACCAGACCAGACCAGTTGCCTCTGGCTTCAGCTGGTTCCAATTAGTTTTAAATGATCTTGACTGGTACCAGTTGCTTCTAACTGGTTCAATCCATCTGTTTCAGCTGGCACTGACTGTCAGTTCAGTACTTAGCCATTGTTGTGAACTTTGACCCTAAAATGTTTTGTTCTTTTTGGTTTGCTGTCTCTGACTGGTTTCCACTGGTTCTAACCGGTTTCCATGGGTCCCAGCAGAGTGCCAGTTGTTGACTGACATGACCTTTGACCCTTAATCCCCCTGCCTGTTTATTTTTCCAGTGATTCACTGTTACTCTCCTCTTTTCTTTTCTCTTTCTTTGTTGTTTTGTTTCCCAGTCGTCCCTGTAAAGGTAGTCCCGCCCATGGAGAGAGCCCCCAGTCTTCTATTGAGGGTTAACCTGACCTGAGTGTGTGTTTGTGTCTCTACTGAGCTGTTCCACTGGTCTCCACTGATGATGCTGTGTTACTGTGAACTTTATTAGTAATAATAATAATAATGACATTGATTATCAGCACATTATGAATATATAGCAAATGATCAGCAAAGTTCTACTGCAATAGTGAGTGTATAAATATGTCGTCCATCTGTCTGTCTGCTGTCGGGAGAGTGAGACAGGTTAGCTGCCTGCCTGTATGTCTCCTCATACTGTCTGTCATATCGCATCAAAACAGCACAGCTCACATCAGGTTTAGAAAGTACTGTAGGAGACTCCAGAGATGGTGCAGAAATGAAGAGGCCTCACTCCTCTGTGGATGTTCAGGCTGATCTGAGATTTGATCTGATCTGAGATCAGACCTGTGCAGACAGCCAGCATGTTAGCTAGCTGCATCATCTCCTGGAGTTAAATAGTTGAGCTGCAGTGTTTCCCACACACAGACTTTACTTGAGGCCCAGGAATATTAAAGAAAAATGCTAAAGCAGGTCACCAAATATACTTTGGCGACCTGCTTTAGAATTTTTCTTTCTTTTTTGTACTTCTGAAAGAACGACGCCACCTGTCCACTCTGCCCCTCCTATACCTGTTTGTTCGCCTTCCCGCCTAATTTGTGTTTTTAACCCTGTGATAATAACATAAAAGCCCCTGCACACAGTCTAATTCTGTGGGAAACACTGAGTTGTGTTCTTCTTGCATCTCTCATGTATTGAGCTAAAGAGTTTTATGCTGACTTGATGCATTGAGGGAAGTTTTCTTTACAGTGTAAAGTTTACATATTGTTTTAACTTATGTATTTCTTGATCTATTTCTTGATTTATTTATTATCTGCACTTCTCATTGGTATGGCGTTTATTGATGGTAGCTGTCACCTTGTTAAGAAAATTTTGTTCTTTCCCTCCAAACACTTTTAGCATTGTCAGCTTTCTTTCACTGAAACCACGAGTCCTGTACTCTGAAATATTCAGTTCTAATGTCAACCGTGTGTTCTTTAATATTCTACAGAACCTCTGAACTCCCGTCTGATTCACTTTGTTTGAATCTGGTTCAAGCTGGTTGTAATTGGTTCCAGTTTGTTCTGGCAGGTTCCAACTGGTTTTGAAACCATTGGACAGAATTAGCATCAAACTAACAACAATAAGAAATATTCATGTGTGGAGGTTTCAGTAACTTCACAGTTTAATTTGTGTTCTGTCATTTCCAAATAAATTCTTTGTGTGTTTCCTGAGAAGAAGAATAAAATGACATTATCTGGATTTAATGAAGAAAATGACATTATCTGGATTTAATGAAGAAAATGACATTATCTGGATTTAATGAAGTGAACCTGAAGCCACGAAAACTCACCAACCAACTTCTTCAAGTTACAGAATTACTTCCAGGAAACATCTCAGGGGATTATTAGAAAATGGTGGAATATCATTGGTATAAACATGATTTCATAATTGTCGTATAAAACACCATTTGTAGCAATAGAAGTGTATGTACAACATCCAGTGGTTTGATATGTGAATCCAGGAAACGTTGGTCACACACAGTCACAGTCTGAGCACTGATCCAGACCCTCGGCTGACTGAACCACAGACTGTATGAATCTATAACTGCTGATCTATTTATTCTGCCTGTGTATGTTGTTCACGTTGTGGTGTCTGTAGAGTTAGTCGAGCTCTGAGCTGCGTTCAACACAACATGTGTTAGCAGAGTGTGTTTGTGGCTGTGAAGTGTCCTCGTGAGGTCAGATGTCAGCATGGTCATTCAGCTGTTTTCAAAAGGCGTGCTGTGATTTTGAATGTTCTTTATTGATCAGTGAAGTGTTGACAGGCGGCTGTACAGCTGTGTGTTGAATGCAGCTCGGCCTCACACACACACTCCAGTGATCGTGGATCATTCTCTCTGTGTGCTATTAATATAAATGTACTGTTTACAGAATCATTGAATATATAGAGATCTATTAAACGGGAATATGCTGCGGCCCAGATGGTAGTGAATGTGTGTTTATGTTTGTGTGTGTGTTATAGTGTGTGTATGTGTGTAGCTGTGTTGTGTATCTTAGTGTCATGTGATTAGGGCCGACAGAGACATGTTGCTGTGAATAAAGTTTGTGTGAATGAAGATGAGTCGAGTTTTTTTGTTTGTTTGCCTTTTCCTCAAATCTGTTCACAGACTCAAGGAGTCATGAAAGAAAGCAGATACCCACCAACTAACTTATGGTTATAGAACTAGTTAACTTTTTCATTAATTAACCCGTCCATCCATTACCTCGTTCACTAACTTTATGCTAAAAGAAAAAGAACTGTAGCTCACACACATGATTGTGTGGATGTATAGTCATAAGTCTACAGTATCTGCATGCACAGGAGAACTTCAAACATAAGTTTCTGTGGAGCAGAGCATCTGTCCCACAGCGCCTCTCAGAGTTCAGTCTCAAAATCTGTCAGGATGTTACAGCCTCACTCTGCTTCATCTGGGGTTTGTCACGCCTCAGAAAACACTGGACTCGAATGCTCGACTTAGAGACTTCAATGAGAAGTTCGAGCAGTTCACCTTTATTAAAGGCAGAGCCGGAGTCCCGAGGACGTATATATAAATGATGCTCCTGCATTGGAAAACGCGAATACTTGGAAAATCGGTGGAGCAGCTTTGGCCAGTCTGAACCCAGACATCACACCTCTGACTTCTCAGGATTCAGTTAGCACAGTTTGCCTGCATCTTTTGGTTCCACTGGGTGAAGCCACTGTGGAGCTGTCAGAAGAAAAGAAGGTCTCTGGATCAAAGTGTTACCCCAACATGTCACAGCAGACGCCACAGTGGAGGTGCAGAAAGACCTCACCGAACCTTTAAAGGACTGTGGCACAGAGACTGATAATAAGGAGGAATTTACCATATCCAGTAGAGAGGTGCTGACTCTGAGTGAAGATTCTTGGAGCAGCCTGGTTGGGATCACGTCTCAGAGACAGGTTGAAGGTTTAAATGAAGAAATCATTAAAGTTGGTTGGTTGAAGGTCGATGGAAGAGAAACCTGAATGTTTCTCAGGTTTTCCAGCTCTTTCTGAGGTTCCTGGGTCTGAGGATGAGTCGGTGCTGGTTGAGGGCAGGAGCTGAACAAACTCACAAACAGAGACAGGAGAAACCATGAGCTCGTCGACAGACGCAACGAAAACAGAAAAATGTTCATTCATGAGCTGCACTGTCTGGTTCCAGCCAGCAGGTGGAGCCGCTGCATCACAGACTGACAGATGCTCCATAAACCTGAGCATCATCATCATCATCCTCACTGAGAGGATTTTATTTAACTGATACAGAAAGAGGAAGAGAGAGAGAGGAAGGAAGAGACAGAAACAGAGAGACAGAGAGAGACAGAGAGAGACAGAGAGAGAGACAGAGAGAGAGAGCTGCAGGACGAGAGGGAAAGGTAGAAAACAGAAATATTTTAACAAGAGAGAGAGACAGGAAGACAGAAGAAGGTAGAGACGCCAACACAGACAGACGGACAGAGAGTGAGACTGTCCAACGAGAGCAGACAATTAATCTGTCGGTCTTCTAATCTGTGACCAGCTGTCTCCCTGTCTGTCTGCCCACCAACAGACATGTCCTCCCGGGGTGAGAGTAAGACAGGTAAGCCTCTTATTCTTTTTCTTCTTCTTCTTCTCTTCCTTCTTTTAGACATGCTAACTGTTAGCCACCACAGGCTAAAAACATTGATGTCCTGTCAGTTTCTTTTCAGTTCGTTGTTTAAACTGAGATGCTTTTATTTTGTAGTTTATGATGATGATGATGATGATGATCCTCTCCTTCTCCTCAGCCTCTTCTCAGTTTGTGTCTCTCACCATGAGGCTGAAGGATAAGCTCCACTCACAGAGAATCAGACGCACTGAGCGAATCAAACACACCCCATCACAGAGAAGCAAACCACCTGATCTGAACCTGCAGGAACACACACTGCAACACAAGGTACACACACACACACACACACACACACTGATAGAAATAATAATAAGTTCTTCCCTCTGGAAGCCTCACACTTCCTCCTCCTGTCTGTCAGGGCAGGAGAGCCCACGTCACTGCAGTGACAGAGGTAATTACAAAAGCTTGTGGACATATGAGCAAATAGCTGTAGTGAGGAGGTCTGAGGTCGAGTCTGAGACGAGTCCCGGTCCCAACAGCCCCGAGTCCAAACTTAGAAATAAACTCTTCCACCGTTGAGCAGCAAACTTCCCAGAGGTTTGAACTCAGGCCCTAACTGGTACAAGTAAAGTCCACGTGGTGGACTCAGCTCATTGAACCTGGACTCTGAGATCTGTGTCCACCAATGAAACTCTGGCCAGAATCCTGCCCACAGGTTTGTATCCAGAGACCTGGTTCATGGTCTGACACAAAAAAGTGCAGATCAATTGGGGGCCTGAATACTGGGGGCTGATGGGAAATGTTTCCATTAAAAAAGTGTGTGTGTGTGTGTGTGTGTGTGTGTGTGTGTGTGTGTGTGTGTGTGCAGTCAGAGTGTGTGTTAGCGGACCAGCAGCGGGCCATCGTCAGCTCTCTGCAGTACTTCAAAGCTGTGGTGGACAGACTGGGTGTGGACAGACTTGGTGTGAACAAACTGGTCCTGGACCAGTCTGTCGTTGGGGGTCTGCTGGGCGGGGCCTCCAGTGGGGTCCTGGAGGCTGTCCAGACTCTGGTCCAGCTGGAGCCACACCTGCACAACAGGTAGATGACACCTGTTGATCTTTGACCCTGGACATCAGAGAGTGACCTGTCTTCTGACCCTGTCCTGTCCCCGTCTGTCTTCTCCACAGTAAAACCATCTCAGCCTGTCTTACTCGTCTTTACCTGTCTCTGGCTCAGCTGATTCGCTGGACTGATCAAATGATGCTGCAGGGCGTCACCCATGACAACAAGGAATCCACAGTCAGTGTGACCATGGTGATCAGGACCGTACTGGACGGGGTCAAGGTGAGGACAAATAATGGTCTGGTGTTTGTCTCCTGGTTTGAATTAAAGT
The DNA here is from genome assembly GCA_037833715.1 of Toxotes lorentzi. Classification (NCBI taxonomy): domain Eukaryota; kingdom Metazoa; phylum Chordata; class Actinopteri; family Toxotidae; genus Toxotes; species Toxotes lorentzi. Next base: position 204,809 of record JBBMJY010000024.1, read on the forward strand.
GGACACTGTTGGAGATGAGCTGGACGTGAAGGAGTGGACAGACAAAAATACCTGTCCAACCTGTCCCATCCCGTGAAGTTCTCCTCTCTCGTGTCCTGTTTTGTCCCAGTCTTTATAGCTCTCGTTGCTCCATCCTGTCCCACTGTTTTGTCCTGTTAGTAGTGTCCTCTGGGTCCTGTCTAGTCCTGTCCTTACTGTACTTTTGTGACCTGTTCTGTCTTCTTTTCATTACTTGTGCCTTCTTCCTCATCCTGTCTTGCCCTATCTTATTATTTTGTGTTATGTCCAATAGGATCTGGTTCGATTGGCTGCTGAGAGACAAGAAGGCTCCATCCCATTGTCTCCTGTCCAATCACAGCCTGTTGTGGGACAAACCTCAGGGTTTGACGACCAGCAGACATCAGACAGGACATCAACCTGCAGGAGTCCTGTGGCTCCTTTGGAAGAAGAGGATGGGGAGCAGGGGCTGAGGACGGAGAGGAGAGAGGACGAGCAGCAGGTTTCAGCTCCTCCAAAGCCACTTCTTCCCCTGCCCCAGGTGCCCCCCACGCAGGGACTCAGGTGAGTCCTGATGCGTAACAGTCCTGCTCCCCAGCAGATAGTCTGAGCTCTCAGGTTCATGAGGAGTTGACATTTCGTAACTTCAATCAGAAAAGAAAACATTTTTGTTTGAAGTGTTTTGAAGTTTTCAGTTTCACATTTTAGGCAAAGTTAGAGAAATTAAATCAACAAACACACGACAGTTAAAGCTTTTCTTTTTCTCTGAGGCGTCTGACCACACGAGGCCGTCGCACGGTTCAAGAAATACTGAGCATACGAGGACGGACTCCCCCACAGACAGTGAAAACGTCAGAACTGTAGAATTTAAACTTCACGAGGAAACAGCTGAAATCAGTATGATCATTTCTAACATGGATTTCAGGGCAGTTATTGAGAAATGAAATGATTGATACATATAAGGAATATAAATGTGCAGCTGAATGAATTTAAATCTGTGATGTAAAAACTTGACTGATCTTGTGACTGTGAGTTTCGGTCGGTCGGAGGTGAAGAACCAGAAATAGATCGGTGGATGAAACAGGACGTAGAAACAGTGAAACCCTCACGTCCTCGTCCTCCCCCCTCCTTTCTCTGCGCTTCCTGTCTCTCTGCTAACTGGCAGCAGGAAGTAGAAGAAGAAGAAGTGAGAGAGACAGAAAAATGTGAGCAGACAGTTTCAGCTGCTCTTGTTCCTTTTTTATTGTAGGCGTCAAATTAAACATTAAAATCCCAGCAGATAATGTGACATCAAGTCCTGCTGTTTTAAGTGCTGAATCCTTCTGATCTGTTTCCACACGGTGGACACACCCCAAATCCTTAATCTGTTCCTCGACCTCAATCAACCTAGAACTTGTGAGATTCTGTGTCAGAATAAAACCACTGGATAGAGAATATTTTCTCCATGAGAAGAGTCTGAGGCTGAAACTCGACAGTTTGATGCTTAAATAATCAAATTAAACTGAATATCAAACCATTTTCTCACAAATGATCAGTGTTTTCTGTCTCATGGGACAAATTTTTAATGGTCCGAGCAGAAATACAGGATACATCTGCAGCGCTCCCTGCCAGCGGCGAAGGTGTTGAGGTGGACAGGTGACAAACGGACAGGTGACCTGTGCCAGACTGAGAGCACCTCAGTCCTGGAACAGGGGACAAATGTCCATCTGTTAGTTTGAGAATACACCATCTGCTGATTCACCTTCCAGTCCACTGCAGCCATGGTCTCAGGGATCCGGAGAACAGTTTGCTTTTTGTCTGTTTATCCAAACTGCTCAGCAAAGAAAAACACACAGCAAAAAGTGTGTGAGCGGCGAAGGATCAGAGGATGTGGTTCTGATGCTCAGCGGGCTCTGATGCTGAGCGGGTTCTGATGCTGAGCGGGCTCTGATGCTGAGCGGGTTCTGATGCTGAGCGGGTTCTGATGCTGAGCGGGCTCTGATGCTGAGCGGGCCCTGATGCTGAGCGGGTTCTGATGCTGAGCGGGCTCTGATGCTGATGCTGATGAGTCCAAATATGTGTTGTAAATTTT
>JBBMJY010000024.1:214273-225863 GCA_037833715.1 Toxotes lorentzi
GGACACAACACGACGACACACAGCACGACAACACAACACGACGACACAGCACGACGACACAACACGACGACACAACATGACGACACACAACACAACGACACACAACACGACGACACACAGCACGACGACACAACACGACGACACACAACACGACGACACACAGCACGACGACACACAGCACGACGACACACAGCACGACGACACACAGCACGACGACACAACACGACGACACAACACGACGACACAACACGACGACACACAGCACGACGACACACAACACGACGACACACAACACGACGACACACAACACGATGATACACAGCACGACAACACAACACAACGACACACAACACGACGACACAGCACGACGACACAGCACGACGACACAGCACGACGACACACAGCACGACGACACACAGCACGACGACACAGCACGACGACACACAGCACGACCACACACAACACGACCACACAACACGACACACAGCACGACGACACACAGCACGACGACACAACACGACGACACAACACGACGACACACAACACGACACACAGCACGACGACACAACACGACGACACACAGCACGACGACACACAACACGACGACACACAGCACGACGACACAACACGACGACACAACACGACGACACACAACACGACGACACACAGCACGACGACACAACACGACGACACACAGCACGACGACACACAGCACGACGACACACAACACGACGACACACAGCTTCTGTTGATGAACAACAGATTGAAATAAGTGCGAATCAGTGTGAACAGTCCAGCTTTTTCCGCCGCCGCCGTCCTGGTACTGACCTGCTGTCTGAAGTCAGTCCTTTTGACCATGGGAACACATGGCGTAGCGTGACGTCTGTGATCGGTGACGGCGCTCCCTTTGGAAACGTGACTGCAGAATGTTTGGTTTCAGATGAAACTTGATTGTCTGTAATTTCTCACCATACAAATCACAACATGAGCAACACAACTGCTGAAGACTGGAGGAAAACAAGAAAGTAAACCTGATGTTTTACAGCTACACAGACAAAATTCACCAAAACTTTTTTCACCCAAAACAGACGGACAAACATGATTTGAATCAGTGCTGAAGCTTCCTCTGTAGATGTCCAGCCTGTGGTTACACTTTAAAATTTGTCCACCAGTGAGACGTGAGACCTTAAAAAATTGATAACCGCACCGGTCACATGATATTTTGCAGAATATCCCTTTACAAAAAAAAATGTTCAGTTGTTAGTTTCAGTGACTTTAGCACATCTCTTAACAATGACTGTACAGTTCTCCATGAAATGATAATGTGTGTGTGTGTGTGTGCTCAGGGTTCGTTCAGTCATCATCCTTCAGGACAAACCTCAGGACAGAGAGAAACTACTGCTGAAGTTCCTGAAAGTCATGAAGGTAAACACACACACAGGTGGAGGGCGGGGCCTAGGTGGAGCTCAGGTGGGATGAGTTGTATTTTCATCAAGTCTCAAAATGACAGAGGAGCATCAATCAATCACATCAGTGTCTGCAAAAAACAGCCACACAGCTGAGAGAGGAGGTCCAGGGTCAGGGTCAGGGTCAGGGTTAGTCAGGGTTTCCTTGCTCCCTTTCCAGACAAATATGACATGTCAGTAAGAGACTGCTGTGTGTGTCCCTGCAGCACCTGAGGAAGCTGAATAACTTTAACTCGTACCTGTCCATCCTTTCGGCGCTGGACTCCGCCCCCCTACGACGCCTGGATTGGCAGAGAAGCACAGCCGAGGTCTGTCAGTCGTCTGATTGGCTGAAGGTTCTTGGATCCGTTCATAATGACTGATGTGTGGGTTTGTGTTCTCAGGCTCTGGAGGAGTACGGCTCTTTGATCGACAGCTCATCATCATTCAGAGCGTACAGAGCCGCTCTGGCTGAAGTGGAACCTCCCTGTATACCTTACCTGTATGTTCATACCTGCATATCACTCTATATATACCCTACCTGTATGTTCACACCTGTGTATCCCACTGTATGCCTGTCTCTCTCTCTGACCTGTCTATCCAGCGGTTTGATCCTTCAGGACCTGACCTTTGTCCACCTGGGGAATCCTGACACCTTGATGACATCGCAGGGTTCACAGGTCAACTTCTCTAAACGCTGGCAGCAGTTTAACATCCTTTACACCCTGAGGAGCTACCAACAAGCGTCAGTTAGCTGCAGTGCTACCTGTACTCTCTTCTAATCAGAATTATTTCTTTGTCTGTGCTTCCTGTCTGCAGTAACACCTCAATCCCTGTCTCTTTGCAGTCCTTACTCTCTGCAGCCCAACGATGACATCATATTGTTCTTCAATGACTTCAGTGATCACCTGGCCGAGGAGGCATTGTGGGAGCTCTCTCTCAGGCTCCGCCCACGGAACGCTCCGAGAACTAATCAGAGATGAAAACAGACCGAACTGGGAGAAAAGCTGGGTTAACCTGTGTGAACCTGGATCATCGCATGATGCTGATATAAAATGTTGATCATGGAGAATGAGGTGGACAAACTTGTTGCAAACCTGAACCAAACTGGTACCAGTGGTGCTAGTCTGTGCATATACTGGGCTACCTGTGGCTGACAGTGCGCTAACTCATGCAAATCTGGACTTGTCCTGAATATCCTTCAATAACCTGGACCCTCAGCTACCTGAGCACCTTTAGATAAACAGGCAGGCAGAGCCAGTCTGGAGTGAGCTGGGACTATCCAGGTGTTAATGTGGACTAACCTGCAGTCCTGGTGGCCTCTCCCTGTCCCTTAATCAGAACTGTACTTTCACTCACAGCAATTTTCCAATAAAGTTCAGTGTTCACCTGTCAGCTCCTCTGATCTGATTGGCTGAGGCAGAAACCTGGAACCACCTCAGCACAGTGAAGATGATTTCTATCATTCCTGATTCCAGTCGTGTGGACGTGGAAAAGAAATAATGATGATTACACATGATGAAACAAAATACAAACATTTAGTTGTTAACTGTGTGTGTGTGTGTGTGTGTGTGTGTGTGTGTGTGTGTCCTCATGCTCTGGGCAAACTGTCAATTAAAAATCACTGATTGATAATCATACTCAGTCTGGCTCCACTTTCTCTTATCAGCTGTAATTAGCAGATTCATTGATGCTTAATGAGTCACGTGCTGATGCCAGGCTGCGCAACATCTGGTTCTCCCGGCACACACATCCGGTCTGACTGTGGGTGAAACACTCAAACTTCACAAAGACGTAAAATAATCAAACAGTAATAAATCACCATGAACTGTGACCGTGAGAGCCGCCGTCTCCGCAGTAACCGCGGACGGTAACAGGCTGCTCAGCGGAGCTCCGAGCGGCTCCGTCCGCAGACAGATGTAATCACACACCGAGCTCACCGAGCGGCCGCGGCTACAAACAAACCGGAGAAACCGTGAAGAGCCGCCGGCTGTCGGAGGAGCTGAGCGCGGGTGCGCAGCGACGGGATGGTCGGTTCAAAGTTAACGGAGTGAAGGCACCGGTGAGCTTCAGCATTAGACGTTTTATTGTTGATGTAACGGAAGTGTGACGGCTAACGGCGAGCCTGATGCTAAGGGCTGCTAGCCGCCGCCTAACTGAGGAACTTCAGGATTATTGATTATTATTGATTATTGTGTCAGAACACGTGTAAACATCGATAATATTCAGACTGCGTCTGTTCATCCGGACTACAGCCGCGTTAGCTCGGTTTTATGAGCACTGAGACCCGACAGTCCGCCCGAGGTGGACTGTCGTAGTCCGACATGGACACACAAACCAGACCAGCACACACAAACCAGACCAGCACACACAAACCAGACATGGACACACAAACCAGACCAGCACACACAAACCAGACCAGCACACACAAACCAGACCAGCACACACTCTCAGGACCGTTTAACAGTTTGATTGTTTAATGAATATGAATCGTTATGAGCTGTTCATTAATGTCTGAGAGCAGAAAAACAGTTTCTTTACAGGTGTGGATGTAAGAGACAGATCTGCTGATTAATTATTACGTATAAAAGCTCATTAATGAAACTCTGAGCTTCAGGTGATCTGTAGATCTGAACCAGACTGATGAGTGTACGAACCCTACTAACCTCTAATTACAGCGATGATAGATTCCAGTTCATTCATTACATTGTTATATCGAAGTGTTTATTGTGGTGCACAGTGAGGAAACGTGTTTCCTTTGCTGTCCACACTGAACGCCAAACAATACACAATATAAATTCTAAACACTACAGATTCTAAACAGTGTAAAATAAAATTGATAAATAATACAATACTAGCCAAGATGGCGGCGCGTTCGGACGCAGCGGCACAGCGCTCTGTCAACAAATTCTGTGTATGTACACTACTCACAGTAAGTTAGGGATACTGTGAGAGACTCAGTGGATGTGATACAGACGGTGTTTGTTTCACTTGAGAGATTTTAAGCAATGCTCCATGCAGACCCTCTCTCCCCAGCGTCTTCCTTGCCAACGTTTGCCCCTTGATCAACAAAATGGATGAAGTGAGACTGTGGCTCGACACACAAAAGACCCTGAGGGACTGCTGTGCACTGATTTTCGCGGAGACGTGAAATCCCAGACAATGCTGTAGAGCTAACTAGCCGAATGTGGCAAGGCATCAGGGTTTTCACTGACCAACAGGGCTCCCCAGCCTCCCTCTGCTCCGGCGTCACACTAACTAATGAGCTCAACAACGTCTTTGCTCGGTTTGACAACGGAGACAGAGGGAGGAGGACCACAATCCCAATCACAGGAGAGGAGCAGCCTCTGGCACTGAGCACACATAATGTACAGCGCACACTGAGTAGAATCAACCCTCGGAAAGCTGCAGGCACGGACCGTATCCCAGGACGGGTTCTAAGGGACTGTGCAGGACAACTAGCTTCACAGACATCTTCACATCCTCCACCATCACCCTGAGCACAGGCACACCACAGGGGTGTGGGCTCAGTCCCATCCTGTACTCTCTGTTCACACACAACTGTGTCCCTGCATTTGACACCAACACTATAGTGAAATTTGCAGATGATACGACTGTGGTCTGGCTGATCACCAACAGTGACGAATCAGCCTACAGAGCAGAGATACAGAACCTGGTGGACTGGTGCTCAGAGAACAACCTCTCTCTGAATGCTGAGAAGACCAAGGAGCTCGTCATCAACTTCAGGAGATCCCAGGTTGGGAACTTCACTCTGGTCTTCATCAGCGGTGAGAAAGTAGAGAGGGTGTCCAGTATTAGGTTCCTGGGAGCACACATCTCTGAGGACCTCACATGGACGATACACACCACTGCACAGGCTGTTTTTCCTGAGGACACTGAAGAAGGTCGGACTACCACAAGAGATGTTAGAGACCTTCTACCGCTGCTCCAAAGAGAGCATTCTAACATACTGCATCTCAGCACGGTATAGCAGCTGCTCTGCAGCGGACAGGAAAGCACTTCAGCGTGTTGTGTCCAGTGCACAACGGATAATCAACTTCCCGCGCTGGAGGAGATCTACATCACCAGGTGCCTCAGGAAAGCGACCAGCATCTGTGAGGACCTCACACACCTGTGCCATCACCTGTTCGAACTGCTGCCATCAGGCAGATGATACAAAGCCCTCCGCACGCACACGACCAGACTGAAGAACAGCTTCTTCCCCGGAGCTGTGGCTGCTCTGAATCAGTCAAAGAAACTCTGCCTGACACAGTTACATTGTCCCATTCCTCTTTTGTATGATGCTGCTATGTAAATAAACTGATGGCAACTTGCACAAACTTTAAATAAAATGCGTCCATTCACCACAGCCAAATCTTTATATATATTGATTCATATGTACATCTACCACATGTAAATTCTGATCCCTAGTGCCCTCTAATTTCTAATATATTTATATTTGTCTGTACTTTCTTTTCTTTTTTTATCGAGCACCTCACTGAGTCTAGTTGCACCTGTATTCTGCAATGACAGTAAAAAAAAGATTCTTATCTAATTATACAAAAGAGCAATTTAAAGCAGCATGATCAGCTGTATGAGCAACAGAGAGCAATGACTGTGCAAACTGTGAATGTAAACAAGTACAGTTACATGAGGTAGTCTGTGATTGTAGGTTCCTGTAGGCTCCTGATTATTTACAGGTTATACGTTTTTTTTTTTTGGATTTTCGTCTCACCGCTCAGAGATGTGCTCTGTATTTTAACACCATGATCAACCACACTTCATCTGTTATGTTTGTATATGTTGATTTGTTTAACATAAAGACTAGGGTCTCCGTGATGCTGCAGCTGCCCCTGGTGGTGACGGCTCAGGTGGACCTGGTTCTGCTGCTGGTCTCCCTGCTGGCCTTCTGGACCAGACTGAGTCACCTCAGCTACCCCAACGCTGTGGTGTGAGTGCTTTTGGTATATATATCTGAGCGTCCTGAAGCCATTCATACCAAACTACATTACTTTTTTGACTGTTTTTTAAAGCTCTTCATGTTGGTACATTCAAGAACACTCAGCCCTCTGTGCTTTGATATGCTGTGTGTGTCTGTGTGTGTGTTTAGGTTTGATGAGGTGTATTATGGTCAGTTTGTGTCTCTCTACATGAAGAGAGTTTTCTTCATTGATGACAGTGGACCGCCGCTTGGTCACATGATCTTATCCCTCGGAGGTCAGTTCTCATGACAATCACATCTGATACTGCATGTACAATATTTTGCCTCCATGTTCCACAGTAACTCACTCTTGTGTGTGTGTGTGTGTGTTGCAGCCTACCTGGGAGGATTTGATGGAAACTTTGTGTGGAACAGAATCGGAGCAGGTAGAAGCATCTGTCACTGTATCTGGTTCAAACCAGTTTTGACCTGTAGAAGCTAAACGAAACTTAAACCAGTGTTTTCCTGGTTTGGTTTAAGCACCAACATCTTAAAACAAGCTTAATTTTGGTTGGACCAGTTTATCTCTGATTCAAAAAGTCATTTTAGCCAGTTTAAACCAGTAAATCCCCTGTTGAACCCAGTTTAAAGTGGTTAATTCCAGTTAAAACAGTTTGATTTGTCAGAGACACTTAAATCAACTGTGAATGTGCTTGTTTCATTTTCTTGTTTGAGCAAAAGCACATTTCAGCTTGAAGCCACTGTCAGCGTAGACAGCTATAACAGATAGACAGAGAGATGTTCTCTCTCTGCTGATTGATGTCTAAACCAATCAGATGAAGACATGATGGGATCCATCCGCGAATGAACAAATAAGCAAATAACTATCTTTATCTTCATTGTACAGCTCTTTGTTCATAGTTCTTGGTGTGGTTTCCAGTCTTGATCGTTCGGTTCTGTTTGCCGTCTCTCTGTGTCCTCCGTCAGTGGGGGTGGTCGTTTCTGGTGGTTCGTTCTTGCCCCACAATAAACAAAAGGAATATTAATCTGTGAGTGCCGGTGTTTAGTCTGTCTGTTCAGGATTTGGAGCTGTACACGCTGCTGCTCTCTGCTGGTCTGATTTAAACCACTTTAAACCATGACAATTGTGAAATCAATTTAAATTAAAGCTGCAAGCAGCGACGACGGGCCCTCGCACTCCTTGTGACCCACGGGAGTCGCAGCCGCCGCAGCCAAGTAGCAGAGTCCTCCTGTGTCCTCTCCTCTCTCCTGCTCTTCTCCCCAGTACACATCATAGTAAAAACAGGTCATTTCCTGCTACCAGCAGGGGGGCGCCACGAGTTAGACGGGAGTTTGACATATGGAGGCGTTCAGGGCAGAGCCCTCACCATGCTCATAAAGTTTGAAGATGTTTCCATAAAGTATGTGGACGTGAGATCTGTTCAAAATTTCATGGCAAATTCAGGAAACGCCACCAAACTTTGGTGAGACATAGTGGCCACGCCCTTTAACCTTCAACTTTTGATCATCATGGTCTTGAGGTGAGGTCCACCAAATATGAAGTCGATTGGGCGAAATCCCTAGGATGAGTTCGTCCGCATACCTATGGTGTAATTCGCCAAAATCGCCAACTTCCGACCACGATGGCGGACTTCCTGTTGGGTTGAGGTCATGGTGTCAAGAGACTTTGTGGTGCGTCTTGATATGATCAACGTGTGTACCACCCCCCCCCCCCCATCCACATTTACAACGACCACAAAATATCAAATTGTGCAAGTATGTGCAAGTACTACAGTATTTCAGGGATATGTAATGTAAACCAGTTTGAAACCAGTATATGTCTGGCTTAACAGTTTAAATGCTTAGGGTTAAGTGCTTATCTCTTGTCTCAAGTAGTGTGATACCAGTTATAACCAGTGGTTATCTCTTATTAAAACCAGTCCAAGAGGGTTCATATCTGGTTTCAATCAAAAAGTCTGTTTGAATCCAGTCCAACACTGTGGGTGTGTTTGATTTGTTGTACAGAGTATCCCAGCAGCATGAGTGTGTGGAGTCTGCGGTTGCTGCCAGCTCTGTGTGGGGCTCTCTGTGTTCCTCTGGTTTACCTGTTGACTCTGGAGCTGCAGTTCTCTCACCTGTCGGCCCTTGGAGCTGCACTGCTGCTGCTGCTGGGTGAGTGCGTTCATGCTGGACATCATCATCATAACAACACGATGCTCATTACATATCAGTAACAAAGGCCAGTGGTTGTTTTGTGGGACTGAGTTGTCAGGATCAGTATCTGACTCAGTTCATGTGGTATCAGCTTAAACACGTCCCGACCCAAAAAATGTGGGCTTTAAAACGTCTCCAACCTGTCTTAGTCCACATGACACGTCTCTGACATGTCTCCATCCTAGGCATGTCTGTCTGACGTGTCTCTGTCTGATACTTCTGACGCGTCTCTGCCCGACGCGTCCGGACTCTGAGTGAATCGGTTGTTCTAATGTTTCTGTCTTTGTTGTGTTTGTTTTTTCCAGAGAACTCTCTGATCGTCCAATCACGTTTCATGTTACTGGAGTCTGTTCTCATCTTCTTTGTGTTGTTGGCCACCCTCTCCTACCTGCGTTTCCACAACACTCCCAACAGGTGAGAACGACCTCTAACCTCTAGCCTCTGGCCTCATGAGGTGATTGCCACAGAGGCCTGATGTAGTTGGAGGTCTGGAGGCGTGTTCAGTGTTGTTGGTCCTGACGGGTGTTGCCGATCCATCTGAAGCTTTAATGTTGAACCTCCTCCTGCCTCCTCCTCAGCTCCTGGTTCAGGTACACCTGGCTGCTCCTGTCCGGAGCCTCCTGTGCTGCAGCCGTGGGGTGAGGAACTGATCTCTGATCTGTGGAGATTTAAACATGTGCGAGTTACAGCATCAGTTTGTGTTTAAATGTGTGTGTGTGTGTGATCTCAGGGTGAAGTACATGGGTGTGTTCTCCTACCTGCTGCTGCTGGGCGTGGCCTCTCTGCACACCTGGAACCTGATTGGAGACCGAACTGTCAGTCATGTGAGTCCATGTTCACACTGAGCGCCCTCAAAAACTAGCATTATAAAACCTGTATCAACTCAATGACTCTATGTGTGTGTGTGTGTGTGTGTGTGTGTGTGTGTGTGTGTGTGTACAGCTCAGTGTGTGTGTGCAATGTGTGTGTAGATTTGTATGTGTGCTGGTGGTTCCTGTCCTGCTCTATGTGTTCTGGTTCTATGTTCACCTGAGTATCCTGAACCGCAGCGGACCACATGACCAACTGATGAGCTCCGCCTTCCAGGCTAGTCTGCAGGTCCGAACACACATACACACGGACACACACTTTAGGAGGTTCTAGTGGTCTGGGAGAAGAGTCTTTTTTAAGATCCCAGGTGTTTTTTGTGGTCGTGACGGGGAATCCTGAGGCCACTGATGAGGTTCCAGCACTAATTTAACAGGTTCTGTGGGGTTCTACAGTTTATTTGGATAGTTCTTGTGGTTTTTGTGGTTCTTATGGGAACCACCAGTCGAGTCCCACAGACTGAAGGTGCTCTGGAGGTTGGAGGTGTCATCTGTCTGTGTTTAGCACTCTATGCGTTGACTGATTGATTGGTAGTGTCCCTGTCTTTAGGGCGGTCTCTCGAGGATCACTCAGGGTCAGCCTCTGGAAGTTGCCTACGGCAGTCAGGTGACTTTAAGAAGCCCCGCCTCCCAGCCAGTCCCCTGCTGGCTCCACTCACACAAAGCTTTCTACCCAATCAGGTGCTGCCACCTCACACTGACCAACAACCAATCACAAACCTCTCTTTGAATAATGTAACCATTTTTACCTGTGTGTTTGTTCAGGTATGAAAATGGGCGGGGCAGCTCTCACCAGCAGCAGGTCACCTGTTATCCCTTCAAAGATGTTAACAACTGGTGGATCATCAAAGACCCTGGCAGGTAGGTCACCTGTCTGTCCCTGGCATGCTGGGAGGTGTAGTCCCTGTCTCACCTGTCTCTGTGTGTCAGACAAGACCTGGTGGTTGGGAGTCCTCCTCGACCTGTCCGTCATGGTGATGTCATCCAGCTGGTTCATGGGATGACCTCGCGCTTCCTCAACAGGTAAATGTGAGCTGAAGGTTGTTCTGTTTGACAGACTGTGGTGCGTTCAAGGACAATCTAACATCTGCCATGCTGCTAGGAGATCTGAGGGGCTGAGTGTCTCGCTGTACCTGGGTCTGGACCTCTAAACGTATCAAGTACTTGAGGTCGGGGGAAGTGGACCCTAGTTGAGTCATCGCCTGGTGTTTATCGTCCGAACATCGTCCAAAGCTCTAAAAGTTCAACGAACTTTAACTGCAGGAACCAGGCGGCTGAAAACTGTTTTTCCCACTTAGTGACTGGTCGGCCTGTTAAACTGTACGGCACACTGCGCTGCCGACACCGCGGCTGTTAAAGCAGAGGGACGTAGTAAAAAATGTCTGCAAACACTGATAACCAGTTTTGTGTGTTTCAGCCATGACGTAGCAGCCCCCATGAGTCCTCACGCTCAGGAAGTCTCAGGTTACATCGACTTCAACGTTTCCATGCCGGCACAGAACCTGTGGAGAGTGGTGAGTGGAGCCGGACGATAAGAGCCCGTGCAGCTTTCACACAGGAACCGACCTTTTCATCTACGATCTGTCTGTCTGTATGTCCACTGAACGTGCGGTCAGTTCAGTCAGCTCTTACTATGAATACATACTTATACATACACGTACTTCATACACACTTCTCTTACCCACACCTGTGGAGACTAGAACCACCTGGAGGCCCAGAGATAGAGATGTTTTGGACATAATCACAATTAATAATGATGAGGTGACCTGAGTGTGACCTCCGACCTCTGACTTCTGGGTGTTCACCCACACCATAAACCTGATAGTGTGTTTGTAGGTTGGTATTGCTGTTATTGTGAGGACCAGTTTTGTTAGAGATGACATCTTGGCTGCTTCAGGTTAGTAACAGCTAATACTTACAGTTTATAAGCACTTTATGGGTTTTTTTTATACACACTGTTCACCATACTTATCTGTTCTGTTATCTGTTCTCTGCACTTTGCACAATAAGTACTGCTGCTACATACATTTTTTGATATTGCATTTTGTATTGTTTTAATATGTCTAGGTTTCTATCTATCTATCTATCTATCTATCTATCTATCTATCTATCTATCTATCTATCTATCTATCTATCTATCTATC